>CAIGRP010077821.1:0-11366 GCA_903798385.1 Fraxinus cuspidata
CGGTCACTGAAATAAATTCAGCGACCGTTCTGGTCACTCAACTTTTTAAAAAAAAAATTTTTTTTTTTTAACGAGCCACTAGCCGAGCCGGCTTGTGGCTAGTACAGGACGAGCCCGCTCGACGAGCGGCTCGCCATTTAGACGAGCCGAGCGGGGTAGCTTGGCAGCCACCACTAGTGTAATGTTACGATATTTATTTATTTTTGAAATTGGACTCTTATATTATATGAGGAAATTACACACATAAACCTGCTTTTTAATTTTTCATTTCAATAATGAGGTATAAAGATTTAGCCTAGGTTTGAGCCACATTAAAATTTTTATTCTCATTCTTCTACTCTTTTTCAACCACACATTCTTTAATAAAATAATATTTTCAATTACATCAATAACTTTTCATTCTTTTTCAAGTACACATTCTCCATCAATCTACTATTTTAAACTACATTTTCCAAAATAATGTGGCTCAAATGCACCCTTATCTTTCAAATATTAGGTGCACCCACCCCACCTGCGCACCACTTACCAGATAATCGAGATTTTCTTTCTTTCTACCATATTTGTATAAGCTCTCTCTCTCTCTCTCTCTCTTCTTCGATTCTTTCCAAAACCATCACCGTCTACCAAATCCATACCTTTGCTCCCATCGCTTATAGGACATATATTGTCTCTCTCTCCCTTTTTCTGTCATTTATGCATCTCTCTCTCTCCCCCTCTCTCTCTCTCTCTCTCTCTCATTCGATTTTATCCAAAACTACCCCATCTTCTAGATCCACACTATTGATGCCTATCGCTGCCCACATCGCCTATCGCCTGTCAAACGTCAACCGTTGTCTCTTTTTTCTTTTGCATTTTCTTCTGTTTCCTCGTCGTTGAAATCGACATTGTCTATACTTCTTTTAGATGTGTTTAAGCGTTGCTATTGTTGTTTTAGCGCCACCTATTTGGGTTGTGGTGTGGTGAGTAATTGTGCTGCTGTTTGCGCGCCGCCTTTACTTCTCTCAAGTTTTGGTGCAGTGGTGTCGTTGCTGTTTGGGCACCGCCTTGTTAGGTTGTGGTGTGGTTGTGCCGTTGTGATGTTATTTGTACGCCGCCTCTACTTTTCTTATGAAGTAATGCTGTAGTGTGGTTGATGTATGGTATACTATTTATTTTGGTGATGAGTTGCGGATTTGCATAGTGGTAATATGGTGGATATACAAATTTGTACGATGGTGTTATGATGTACAAATTTGCACGGGTGGTGGTGTGGCGTTGGTGTGACAGTGGCGGTGGCAAGGTGGCATCGAAATTTGAGCGATGCCAATGGTGGTAGAGTGGTGATGGGTGTAACAAAAAGCAATTGTGGCCAATTATTTGAGTAATTGTGCCAATAAAATGGGTTAAATATGATAAATAATAGTATGTGACCTAAAAGATGTAAATGTGACCAACAATTTGTGTTTTTGTAATTGTGATCTTTGATGGTGGTAGTGATGGAGATTGTGGATTTGAGGTGACGGTGACGATTTAGGTAGTGCCAATGGAAGTGGGATGAGATGGAGCATGGGGTGGGTAGGGTGATTATGACATGTTAATTTGGTAATTATTAGCCGTTAATTGTTAATTTGTGACCAAAAAATATTTGCGACTTATTGAAATGTGTGATTAGTAACTAGATATTTAATTATGATATACAAATTGTGTTTTTGTGACTGTAATACTGTGTCATTTGTGACTAATACGTGCAAGTGACCAGTTTGATTAATTATAAGTCACATATCTTATCAAAGGTCACAAATTGTAACCACCTGATTATTGAAACTTTTTGTGTGAAATACCTCTATGCCATCATATTTAATTCATCATGCCGTTAAATCTAAATAAATAGAGAAGAAATGGGAAAAAAAATTAAAAGGAACATTAAATATGATGCGCAACCTCTCTCCCTCCATCCCCCGACCTATTAAATATAGTGTGAAAAGGCCCATTCAATCTATTTTCTAAATAAAAAGATTGAAAATTATAAATATGCCCTTCTATTTAATTAAAAGAAAAATAGAAGAAGAAAAAATAAAATAAAGAATTAATTGCAATCATAGTCCCAAATCTTTGAAAAAAGTACAAATGAATCACAAATAAATAATAAAAAAAAATCAAAACTGAATTAAGATAACAGTTCTCAGACATAAGTTAAATTTGTATGAGGGGCTTTGATGACGAGTTCGTCGATGAATGCGGTGGCCATAGCTAGGATTTTTAAAAGGCTTTTTATATGGATTCTCAGGATATTGAATTTGGTAATCCGTGGTGGTTTGTTTATGCCAGAATTTCGCGTTTCCTTGTAATCTTCGTCGGAATAATGTTGTGTCGGTTTGATGTCCCTCGGACTTGTTGAACTCGAAATCTTCTAGAGACACACCTTCACTGAAAAAACAAGCAGGTAGAGTGAGAAATGTTTCCCATATTTTTATTTCGGGTGAATTCATTTAATTAATTACTTCTTGTTGTGAATTTTGATTTGGGGAAAGATTAAATTTTGTTGATGTGAAATTTGCTTCTTCTTTTTTTATAGCAATTATTTTGCTTCTTGTTCAAAAGTAGCACCAACTTCTTGCAACTCTGCTGCTGTGAGTGCTGTGCAATGCTTTTGCTATGGAGCTGATATTGCCGGTAGCTAACTTTTGTTGGGCGGGGCCTATTGTGGAAATATTAGGAATTGGTATTTCTTGTATCTAACTCCATTCTACCAGCTCAATGTACATTTCTTAATGCATAATGTACAAATGAAGTAGTAGTAAATTGTGGTGGGACTTTTTTTTTTTTTTTTTTAATGATCGAATTTCTCGTGAAGGTAAAAATAGAAAGCTATTACAGAGTTGGTGAGAAAGATTTCAGTTTTGCTTTTTTTTTTTATTATTTATTTGAGACTCATTTGCACTTTTTTGAAAGGTTTGATACTGTGATTACAATTAGTTCTTTCTTCTTTTCCTTTTTGTTTTAATTGAATAGAAGAGAATATTTTTCATTTTCAATATATTTATTGAGAAAATAGATGGTAGAGGCCTTTTACACACTATATATAATAGATGGAGCATTGTATCTAAATAGGTAGGGGGGTTTGCCATTTTAATTTTTTCCATTTTTTTCCTATTTATTTAGATCTAACGGAAGGATGGATAAAACATAATGGCATGATGGTCTTTCGCACAAAAGGTTTCAAACAATGATGTTTCTGCTATTTTCATTAGGTAGAGGATTTTTTGCACAACGTTTAATAGCTTGGTTTTCTGCTACTATATTTTATAGTTGTGTAATTAGCCAAATCTACCACTATCAATATTTTTTGGTCCATATGAAAATGAGCTGAACAATCAGTAATTGGGCTAATGTAGCCAGTCTATGTTTGGAGCACGCAATGTGCATTGGGCAAGGCTCACTCAATTCTGGGCCATTGGGCACCTCTGGCTCTTAGTGAAGAATTTAAAAAAATTATAATTAAAAAATATAATTTCTCGAGGCACGACAAAAAAGAATTCGTCTGTCATGAGGAAAAACTCTGCAAAAGCCATGATTCACCCCCCTCTGACCACTGTGCAAAAAATGGGCTTCCCCATCGGCGGGGACCGCATCATATGATGGGCCCCACTAGAGTGACCGGTCCAAACCGTCCGGCAGTTGAAAAAGCTACATGTCAGTCAATTTGCATCCCAGTTACCGACACGTTTATCTGGAAATTATCACCGTCTGATCTGACACGTCATCAACTTCGACACCACCAATACCACCCTATTGGCTCTTAATTTCTCCTCGGTGCTTCGAAGTAACCAATTTACAAAAAACCATTCAAATTTTCGTTAGTCGTCACGTGTGACTCTCATAAAATATTTCTCTATATAATTTTGAATATTATTTCAAGTTGAGAAGCACATTATGTATAACTTCGAAAACTTAAACATATAAGGATCCCTTGATACAAAATAAAATTTTTAAAATAGTTTCTATCTTGAAGACTAATTGTATAAGATGCACATTTCTAAATATTCATGACTCACTACCCATACAATATGTTGTGAACAACTCATACTATTCTCGATTTATAACATAATTTGCAAGTCAAATTTTGGAGTACACGAAAATAATAATATTAAAAGCCTATACTAACAAATGGAAGTCAATGTTTAAGTTTGACCCATATTCCGTTAGGTTTTGTTAGACCATTTGAAGAATGGTATTAAAGGGATCGAGGTTGGATATTGGAGTATTTGGAGCATCAATTTGAGCTCCTAGACGCCATTCAGGAGGAAGAAACGGATTTGGACCCAAAACAAGGCGCTTGAGCACCATTTGGGGTGTTGGATTGCAGCCCGCTTGCCGCGTGCTTCCTGCTTCAGCGCTTTTTACCTAGCACTCGTCTGTCGCTTGGACGACAGTGTTATTCTGAGAAATATTGTTTTCGTTTTTTTGGTTCATTTTTATCATTTTTCCATCTATAATATTTTCATTTGAATCCTATATATACTCCACATGATTACTGACTTTGAATCAAGTTTTAGACTTCATTGTATATGATTAGAATATAATCCATTGTATCGTTTCTCTCCTTATTAATAAAATTTTCCTCCTCTGCCTCACATTATTTCTTTGTATTCTTGTATTGTGATCTTTATTTCATATTATATTATATCTCATTATTCCCTACACAAGTAGTATTAGTGTGTGCAATTACTTGGTTGGATTTGTTAACAAGTGGTATCATTGCTATACGTAATTCTTCACAACTAATGGTCCTATTTCTAACACTATTGTTTTGAGATATTAAGATTTTGACTTAGTCCTTGTTTGATCTTTATTATTTTTCAAAATACATTTTTTCTCTCTTATTTTCAACCACACATTATTCAATAAAATAATATTATACGTAAACTCAAAACTTTTCTCCTTTTTAACCACATATTATCCATCATTTTACTATTTTAAAATGTATTCTACAAAAAAAAAAAAAAAGGGGGCTCAAACAAGCCCTTAGTATAATCTAGTTAAAATGGGTTATTCGTTTATAATATTTATTATTAATAATTGGATTCCATCAGTATTTTATTTATCTCAAATTTAAGATGATTATTTTGGTTGAGACTTAAGATCATTTATAGTCTCACCTTGCTCTATTTTTGTGTGCACTTGGGAGTTTGAGGTGCTTGAGAGATCTATATGATTGTACAAAATTGTTCTATAGTGGAAACCTTTATTTTTGAGAATTCTTCATTTTTCTCCAAACTGATAGTTTTAATATTTTTCTCCATCTTTATATTTTTCTAGTATTCAAAAATATATTTTTTAATAAAGATCATGTTGACAAATAAATTAATTTATAATAAATAAAATATGAACAGAATTATATCTTTTCTTTCACATAAGATTAATTTGATTGTTTTGTAAATGTAATGTACATAAATATGGAAAGAGAGCAATTCATATTTACACAATCTTATTCCCTCCAATATAAATAATACCAATCATTAGGACTCCCACTAATTTCTGAGAAAACATTCTTGATGATAAAGCAAGATAAGAATAATATCTCCTCATTAAGAAGCTATAGAAAGAAACAGCCTAAAAAAGTAGACATTTACTGATAGTGATAAGAGGAGAGACAGAGACCAAATTCTTGGAATTGTAAGCCATTTTTTGTACGTATTCTAAGGCCAGGGAAGGGTCCAGTATGTTTATAGGGTACCCCATAATGAGCCTGTAATCTGATGTTGACTGCATTCAGCATTATTGAACCATTAGTGCTTGATAGCTGCCAATTTTTCCTGCTTTTCAAATTTAACGCTAAGGCACTGATTTCCATATACTGTAAATTCAGCAACTGGAATTACCTTAATTCGCTGCAGAGCAACTCACTCACAAATTTTTTTTTTCATCGAGGAAATATAAAAAATGTCTACTTTCCCAGTCATTTGTAAAAATATTTTAAAAAAATTCAATGTCCATTTTACTATAATTTAGATCAAAATGTCCTCATTAACAATTTTTAAATTTCACAATGAAAACAAAATTATTTATATAATTAAAAATTGTATTGAATAATAATAACTTGACACAACTTATACTCTCTCCATTCCATTTATATAGGCTTACTGTCTTTATTTTTTTTGCCTCAATTATATAGTCCTATTTATTTATTAAAAATGTTTTGTTTTGTTCGTTTACTAATATATTTATTTCTTTACTACTTCCAATAACAACTTACTACTGATTATTGATAATTAAGTGAGGGTAAATTAGGAAAGTTTTTAGCAAAAATTGTTTCTTCAATAACATTAAATAAGATTTCTTAATCCGAGTGAAAAATAAAATAAGCATATATAAATGAGACGAAGAGAGTACTGCTTATTTTAAAAAGTATCATATCAATCATGCATTAAATATTCATTTATCCCTATAAGTAGGTAAATAAAGTATTTATGAAATGTCGATAATTACACTTAAAATGTCAATAACATTATGAAATGTAGAAAACGCTCATATTCAAAACAAAATCTCGTTCTAAACAAATGAAATATCAAGGGTCAAGATAAATAGGGTCCAAATATCGATAAAAACTTTTAAAATGTCGAGAATAACAACTATTAAACACAACTTATCAACAAAATAAAAAGATTTCAAAGAAAAATGACATTCTACGAAAATTGTGGAAAGCCTAATCAATTGTAAATTTGAATAAGATTAAATTTTTCTAAATGAAATTATATGTTTTTCTTAGGAATTGAAAGCATATAATTATTTTTTAATATTAATGACTTTTTTACTTCATGATCAATACCTAATAGATAATAAAATCAAATGAATCCATTAGGTATTAGCTATAATTAATATAGCTTCTCATAGAAACTACTTGATCTTCTCAAAATTCATGACAATTTGAAAAAACAAATTGCTTTATTTTTCATTAAGGGTATAATAGATCATTTGATATCAAATTTGACCATTTTTGCGAAAGCTATCAAAATTAGACAAGCATGGAATTGACAATTTTTGAAAATTCCCCTAACTCATAATCTTTTTTATTTTTATATTTACAATATTTTTAACCATGTTTGGTGGCCATTATCTAGAGAAAATATTATTTTAAACAGTAAAGTTTTTGAGAATGTATGATTGATAAATAAGAAAAAAATTTAAATTTACTTGCAGGATATTTTATTTTGTGAATATATAGTTGAAAAATAAGTATGTAAAAAAAACGATTTTAAAAAAAAATGAAAGACGAACGTGGGCTTAATTCACTTTCTTCTTTGTGTTTTTTAAAGTTAAGATGAAATTCAACATGTAGTGGTACTTTTAGACTTCCAAAATCTTCTCTCACTTTTAACCCTTGTTTGACAATTAGTATTCGTGAAAAATAGAGTTTTGAATAATAATTTTTAGGGAAATGTGTAATTAAAAAGTATGAAAAATTTTAGATTTACGTGCAAAATATTCTATTATATTAATTTGTGGTTGAAAATTAGTATGTAAAAAATGTTTGAAAATAATGATTGTCAAACGGGATTTAATGTCTATATTTGGTGATAATAGTATTTCAAATTTTGATAACAATATGAATTAAAATTACTTTTTTCTCTGATTTTAAATCAAACCACCAAAATGTGAAGTTTTATATTTACATTATAATATAAAATACAAGACAAATTTAAGGAATGAAGAAGATGGAGACTTGTGAAATGATTGATATGTCGCTACGCGAAGCGAAAGTACGAGCTAAAAAGTTAAATAAAATTTCAATGAAAAAAAATTAAATTAACAATAAGAAAACATAAGGTTCGAATGACCATTTAGGCTTGGAACACCTAGGGATGAAGCATACATGTCAAGATGGGTAATAGGGAAAGCTCAACTAATCACAAAATTAAGGCTTCGGAAATTTTCAGGGGGTTGAGACTTATTTATCGATTTGTCCACGATGTACTTGTCATAGAAATATAAAATATTAAGTAGTTAAGAAGAATATATAAAACAGATGGAACAAAAAAAAATCAACATAATAATTTACAAGGAAAACTCCCTTGATAACCCAACTCAAGTATCGTTGGAAAAATATTGCTTAGACTTTGCCACACTCCACACACAATATTCTACTTCTTGTTCGAACTCCAAAGAGAACAAGAAAGTTCCTGAAACGCTAGATCTAATTTTTCCTCTTTGACACACATACATACAAGAAGAACTATGTCAATATAAAATGATTATAATATTAAATTCTCTTTTCCAATTGTTAGATAACTTGGCATATTTTCCTCATAAGAAAATATACCTTTTTATTAAGAAGTTAGAAAACAATAAAATAACGTAAAAAATATGCGGGCGGTCAAATTTAGAAATATTCTACTTTATGAAAAAATGATACAATCCTATAAAATTTCTCATTCAACCAAACTTCCTAGTATTTTAAGAAAAATAATTTAAGAGAGTGTATTCAATTGTGACTCTTTTAAACACTTCTATAAACGGTGATATTTGTGGATATTATGGAAGTGACTTCTATGAATTTATTAAGAATTAATAAACATCTTCATTGTATGCCTGGAAAATTACAATCTTTCTTATTATCTAATTAAAATTTTCAAGAACCATGATGCCCACGAAATTTTCTTTGGAAGTCACTAGTCATGGCCTAGTCATTCAATTTTGGCGCAAATAAAATAATAAAAAACTTTTATACCAATTTATAATAACATAACCAAAAAATTTTCCCAAAATTAACATAAATTCTAAGAACACAAATTGTTCTTAACCAAAAAAAGAAAAAAAAAACGAATAGATCGATTACATGGAATTCTACGTATTGAAACAATTAAAAATTGTTTCAATTCAAAAGTAATTATGTACATATAGAATAATCACAAATTGATTACAGCAAATGACTTGAAGAGATGTGAGAAAATCCTAAAATTGAAAGAGAAAAAGATTTTTTTTTTTTTTTTGGGGCTCTGAAATCTTCGCAAAACTCATAGTAGATGTGAGATTTTCTTCGAGATTTGCTATTTATATTTTTCAGCTAAATGTCTCCAAAAGTTCAATAAGTAGAGAATTTTCCAAAAGTCACCGTCTATTTGAATACCTCATGACTCATAAAGACTTCTAAAAATTTTCAATTGAATACGCCTAAACTTTTAGTCACAGATTTCTACGTAAACAGGGTAGAAAAAGAAATCATGTTGCAATTATTCGTGTATTTTTTTTTTCCTCCAATTAGAAGGACATGATATCAGTAGTATAGTATAAGGTGACTTCATCAATTACAATTTATTTTCCCTATTTCGAATTGAAACATTTGAGACAACAATCCCACTATTCTCCAAGCTACTAAAAATCTGGTGAAAATTCCGTCTTCTCTTATGTAGCTTTTGATAACAATACTTGACCAAAACTAGTGATTAACCGTCTTAATTCTCCAAACGAAGAATTGGTATACTTTATCTTGTAAGTATAAATCACTTACAATCAACAAATTCTACAGCTCGGGTAGAACAAGTTTGCTGGAAAATATGGTGCAATTCCCTTTCTTGACTCATTGGGAATTTATCAATCATTGACATCCATTCCACCACACATTTTACATCAATGCCAAGTCAATTTCCGAGTGTATGTGAACCTATTAATAGTAATACATCCTCTATCACAAAAACTAACGACATGCCATGAGGATGTACATATCTACTCAAGCAATTTTATTTCTATATTTCATAAAGAGATACACTTCCGACTTCGAGCAATCAACCAAGACTACTATACTTTTTTGACATTTTTTTCTGAATGTAATAAGGTCATCCACAATCGCAACAAATTACACTATTTTTCATGAATTTATTCTTTGTCTACTTGACATGGATTGCCTCAGGGTTCACGACGCCTCAGTACAGGCCATCGGGCTAGCCTTTCCCCACTGAGCCAGCAAGCTTGGCACAAGCCAACACTGGTACTTTGAGTAGGTGACACAAAATGTACCTATTTGACAATGAAGAAGAAAAAGTGAACCAAGAAGAGAAGAAATTAGGACAAAGAGAAAATCAATTTATTTATATGTTCAAGGGTGTCTATTTACTACGACCTAAATCCTTTTATAAGGACTTTGATGCAGCGCGAAAGCAATAAATACGTTGCTTCACAAGAAATACCGTAAAATATTCATTGATTCCTTATCAAAATATCGAATATTCGATTTGATCAACAAATTATTGATTCGTACCCGAATACTAATTTGAATTGAAAATTGGAGAAAATCAAAACAATTAATATTTATTTTCATTCAAAAAAAAAAAAATCATCTTGCCATTATGGCTATAACTCTTATTATAACAACTTAATAGTCTAATTAACGACTAATCCTAATAAATAAATAACTCTACTTAATGGCTAATTCTAATTAATTACTAATATCTCGATAATAACAAAAATTAAAAATCCAAATCCGAACTGAATTCCAAATTTATTTAATAAATAAAATACAAACTAAAAATAATAATTAAAAACTCAATTTTCATTGTTCTCATCCGATTGACAAAGATTTGTCCATGAATCTTGCAATGTGTTTTTCATCCAATTTCTTGTAATGACAGTATTTTATTAGGTAAATTTGTAGGGCACATAACAGAAAAATCTTCGAATGAAGGTTGAACTATAACAAGCATCTCAAGATCTATAAACTCTCTCTTGTAGTACTTAAAACCTACTTTTGATTTCTTTATACTGCCTATCAGAGATATTGACATCAGCTTTTCAGAGAAAATAGGTAAAACGTCATAATTGTCATCACACAAATTCATATATTATTCAATTTCTTCATCGAAGATTGAGATCCAGTGTAACTGTCATTACCCAAATTCACAAATTGTGCAATTTCTTCATAAAAATTTGAAGGATTTTCTTAACTGAAATCCAAAAATTCTTCAACTTCTTTGTCAAAAATTGACGGACTGTTGTAGTCCACATCCAGCTCTATGTCAATCGACTTCTTTGGATCAAAAGGACCGAAAAGGTTATCATCATAAATTATAACTATTATTGAATTCCATTATTAGGAAAGAACCCAACTCTGATATCAACTGATATAGCATGAAAATGACAAATACATTGATTCACACAGACTACCATAAAATATTCATTGATTCTTTGCAAAAATACAGAATATTCAATTTGATCAATAAATTATTAATCTGTGCCCGAATACTAATTTGGATTGAAAATTAGAGAAAATCTCTCATTCAAAATAACTTCTCTTGCCATTAAGGCTACAACCCTTATTTATAATAAGGGTAATTAGCACATAACATCCTCACCTTTCATTGTTATTATGTAAAACCTTCATACCTTTCATTTTT
>CAIGRP010077823.1:0-36520 GCA_903798385.1 Fraxinus cuspidata
GTCATCTATCATCATTTCAAGTGTTATAAGTTTAATGTAACTAATATTTAAGACAAATAATTTTTTTTTTATATTTACGCTATCACATAGTCAACTATATTATGGCACGTGCATTGCACGTTTGTCTTACTAGTACAGATTAAAAGATCTTCTTTATTCAACCAACAACTACATGTGCTTTAGCATGTGCGTAAACATGCGGGTGTATCGTGCTTGTATGTACAAGCACATCCTTGTAGAAAATGCTATTGAACCATCTCATAAGTGTATAAATTTTTGTTTTTTATGTTATATCGATATTTGACA
The DNA here is from genome assembly GCA_903798385.1 of Fraxinus cuspidata. Classification (NCBI taxonomy): domain Eukaryota; kingdom Viridiplantae; phylum Streptophyta; class Magnoliopsida; order Lamiales; family Oleaceae; genus Fraxinus; species Fraxinus cuspidata. The sequence goes on from CAIGRP010077823.1 coordinate 307, forward strand.
ATTCGTTTGACAAAATATATCATAAATTATTGTATTTTATGTTATATAGGTTAAACTCAATGAATGAACGAGGAATTGGAAGAAACATAAGAAAATCAAATGAAAATGGCAAAGTCCAAAGTTTGATGACCAAATTACAAATGTTCAATAGTTGATTCGGATCACAAGATGATACTTTGAAGATTACTAAAAGACAATTGGATGGAATTAGAACTCAAAAGGGAATGGAATATTATCAAAATATTATCAAAATCAATTTCCAATCATCCAATTTATATTTTAGATTTTTTGTCAAAAATTGAGACCCATTTTTAGCATAGTTAACGTTCGAATTGGAAAAGTTCTATTTCTAGCAACGTTGTAACCCTTTCAGTTAGCTTTCCAACGCACTTAGAATTACCTCAACCGGATATCGAGAGAGCAAGTTATGGCCAAAATATTGACTATTGTGAAGAGACAAAATTTCGCTTGCGAAGACAACTTTAACTCTTTTGGAAACCAATTTGAACATGATTTTCAACCAATTTTCTACTCCTTCAAATACCTAACAGCAGAATACATATGAGAGACCTTTCATATACATATTTTACTCCAATACTCATCAATTTCATCATCAAAGAAGGAAAATTCATAGTTTTGTAAGATAATTTAAAGGGACTTACAAGAATTCAATCAAATGGATATTCAAACTTAATTTTTTTGGGCAAAAAATAGAAGGCGCAAGTGGAGATTTATCAAGAAATCATTGAAGAAATTCAAAATTTCAAGATTCATCTTCATCTTCATCTTCTCAATTTATAAAAAATCTGAGTTAAGTCTTTTTACTTAAATATGATTTCTTGTAATTTCGATATGTTATGCTAATTTTATACATTGCTAGAATGAAATAAACTCTTGTTATAATTTTTTTAGTTTTTAATTACTTATTTTGACTTTAATTTGATTTGATTTGTGAATGTTTACAATCGTTTTTATCGTTCTTTTCAATTGCTTGATCATCAATTGAATTGTTAATGAATTTTATTGTTATCGAGAGAAACAATATGTTTACACACAATATAATAAATATTGTAAGGTTCGATAAAGAATAAAAATTCATATCTATGATTTATATGGTTTCAATAGGTGTTCTAGCACTTATTAATGCATTCATCATATTTGCATCTTTCATGGAGAGATAGAAATATCACATGAGGAGAATAGATTTGACCGCTATCAAAAGAAACTTTTAATTAAATTAGGAACATTAACCAACTTGAATGATTTCAAATTGTCACTTTAATTGGTACACTAAAAATTGAATAACAAGAGGAATTCAACATCTTAACAATGCATCTCACATATTTGAAAAACACATTTACTTACTTTCATTAATTTAATTGATAATTTAGGTAATTAGTATAAAAGAAATCACAAAATTTGTTGTTATTTGATTAAAGTTGCAATTAATTTTAACTCGGTCAAACACATAATCCTCGTGGGTTCGACAATCTATTCATCATTATATTATTTGACCACGATCTCGTGCGCTTGCGGGTTTTGAAATGATCACCTTCAATCAGATTTTCCTAAGTAATGGGAACTCCTAAAAATTGCTGTCATTATAATTGTTACACAATTCTTATTAGCATGTTAAAAACGAGGAAAGTGTGGAGGCAAGAACAGGTAATGATTCTTCTAATGACAATTATTTTTCGTTATTAAATGACAAACATCGAACTCAGTACATCCAAGTTTTCCTTAGAGATTCGTGTACACAGATCTCTGTTTCAACCACAATTAGATCAATAATATGCTATAATTAAACAATTGCTACCTCTTCAGCATGTCATGCACAGTGAGTGAGTTCTCTTGTACCATGGTGATCTCATAGTATCAACGATTTGCTCAGGATATAACCACACAGCTTTTTTTCACCTTGGTTCAGCTGTCTTCCACTTGGTAATATACCTTCAGACATCAAAGATGCAGGTCGAGATCTGGCTGGCACCATCCAGCGCTTTCTGCAGTGAATTTGAAAGCGTTAACACAATATACATTAGGTACTTGACTAAAAAATGTACATAGAATACTGAAGCAAATAGTAACTTCAAAAAATATCTGTAAATTAAACTCGGTTACCTTTATTAAAAGGACATTACAGTCACAATAATGAACTACAAATCACTAAACTATTCATCGACATACGAGTCACTCAAACAACCACAGAAAATAAAAAGAAAATACACCCCTTTTGCAATAAAGATGGCTGATCAATCCTTTAATCTCCTTTTCTTTGTCCCTGAATTATATTTCAGTTTAATATACACAAGATTTGCACAGCATGAATGGGGTGATAAATAGTTTTGTCAATTAAAGTTCCAACCACAAAGTGGCAGTAACTTTGCAGGTAAAAATAAACATGCAAGCTTGAATAATCAATTGAAGCAACAAATACAACAATCTGCAACTTATTTCTAGTTTTTGCTTTAGTAGAAGAAATGCTGCAGAATATGGAATTTAATAGCAGGTATTATCATTGCTAACAAGAAAGTATATTTCACTTGATATTCACTTATTAGTTGTTCTTACCTGGTGTGCTTTAGAGAACTTTTTAAGTATTAGTCGCCTTCTCAATATAATAAAAATTGTGCACGTGGTGGCTTCATAGTTAAATGCCTCCACCTTGATATAGTAATTTGCTCATAAATTCAGCATTTTTCAGTTTCTAAATCATTTAAACCCAACATAAGAAGTCGTTTTATTTTTTAAAGATTCTAGAAATTATTTGATCTTTCCTGGAAACAGAAACTTTCTGAGAATAAAGTATTGGTTAGCAGTTTCATTTTCTAACCCACCTGCAACAAATCACAGATATGGGGAGGCTCCCCACGCCACCCTCCAAAACATTTCATTTTTTTTTTATCAGTGGACACCACTAAAAAGACAGGAAAAAAAAAAAAAGAATAAACAATGTCTGTTAAGTTGTCATCAGATGATTGAGAAGAAGCAATAAAATTAAACATCACAATGAAAGAATTCCTCCAGTGACGCATACAGATCCAAAAAGCACTATGCTACAGAAAAATTTCAAAGCCATACACCTCAGAGAAGATTAAAGCTACTCAATTCCAGCTTAAAATCCAACCAAATCTTAAACCTCAAATTACAATATAGCTGATTAAGCAATTCGCTTGAAATGGAGGTCATGTATTAATATGCTGCGTATTAATGCAGGTTCATTTTCGACAAAGTTCAAAGTAAAGCTTTTTAAAAGAACAAGATCCAATAAGAACAAGTCTACGGATTTTATGTCTGCAATATATTATAGATCCTCACCAAAGTAAACTTTTAAGCATCGGCAGGAAGAAAACATATCCACCTTAAGACAAAGAAAAAGAGCTTACTGTCGAAGAAATTTTCATAATTGTCAGACTTAAAAGAAGTGATTTTTGTAGCAAATCGTCCAATCTGAATCCCCTGAAGCAACTAAGCCACCACCATTTGTGCTTATGGACTCAGCACATGAGTTTCGCCTATGTGGCGATGCCTTTTCCGTTCCCAGAAATGTAGATTCACACTCCAGTACAGGAGATTTGAGACCAATATTTCTCAACACATCGCATTCTTTGTTTGCACTGGATTCAGTCCCCAGATAAGCCATTTGATGCTTGTCGGCCCATCCCTCAGCATCAACCTCCTCATCTGACAAGCACCTGCAACAATCAAATCTATCCATCTCATACGTCCGGCTCACCAGTCCATCCCTCCATGATATCCTCATCTGGGATAGTGACAGATTCTCTGACATTGAATCAAAGACAGAAGAAGTTTTGCCCAAACTTTTCTGGGAAAGTTGGTTGAGGTCAACAGAATGAGAATGTGGGGCCAAGTCGGAGCAATGCATAGTAAAACCAGGTGTATCACATATTGACATCTTACTTCTAGGTGACAGGCTCACTCCGTGTAGAATTTCTGCGATCGACTCAAAGTCCGATTCAAAGTGAAGTCTTTGATGTTCATAGTCATCAATATGCCTTTCTGAGCTTGAATTTGAATCTGGTGTCTGAATGACATTTCCACTACTTAAAGAACCAACAGACACTGCAGCACTATCTCCAATCTGATTGTAACAGTAGTCTTTGTCCTCTTGTATGTTGATAGCCTTACCCATAGGTGTGCAATGAGGAGTATCAACTAAGAAAAACTCGTCTATTTTTCTGGAAGAAGGCTTTGAAATCGCCTGCTGCTCAGAATCTCTTCTTGGAGAAAGCAACATATTCCTTGTTTTTCCAGTACTTTCTGTATCACCTACATTACTACTGACACCGGAGCTATCAAAATAACATGTGAAATCAGATGCACTACCAATTAATGTTGAAGGAGAAGATCCTAAATCAAGCAACACAGAATCATTCCCAGGTATCATCCTACAGCGTTCCAACTTCTTTTCCAAATCACTATCATTTCCCTCATGCTCCTCATCACATGGAGACAATAGCCAGTGCAATGAAGCTTCGCCAGGCAACGGAATCAAAGAATCCTGAGATTCGTCAATCACGTTCTCCTCATTACTACCATATTCAAAAAGATTAGCGTTTTCACAACCTACAGTGAGAATCCCTCTCGATCTACACTCTCTCTTATCCGTGACCCCTGAGAGAAGGTGCCCAGCGCCATAACAAATAGGTGTCACAGCTGCTGCGGAAACCAACACTTTTGAGTGAGACCCACATTGAATCTCAGGAGACACTGAGGCCTCGACAGGAGGAGTTTTAGTAGCAGTACTACTATTACTATGAATTGTTCTCGAAGTTGAGTCTTCTCTTATATTCTTATTATCGTCTAAATTTGCAAATTCTAAACCAGAGCCACATGATATTTTTCCTGCAGGTGTAAAATTCTCAATACTATTTAAACAATTGCTATTATTAGATATTCGGAATAGCTCAATGGTTGACTTACCAGGGCCACTTTCCTGCAAATTCTTTAGCTTTTCCCCAACTCCTTCAAACCCTTTCTTCAATGTATTCACTGGACGAGAAGAAAGGTTTGCTTTTTTATTAATTTTCCTATGATATAGGAAAGGATGGTTCTTCCGTAGCTTCTGAGAAATGGGCTTTTTGCGAATATCATTTTCCTTAGATCTGAGCACTATTGAACTACCTCCTCCAGCTGTTGCTGATTTTTGAGTGGCACAGTTTGTAAATTTGAATTGAGGTTTGGCCTTTTTTGTAAGAAGGGTTTTCGTTGAAGAAGAAGAAGAAGAATTTGTGCAGTTTTTGCTGCAATTCTTTCTGAGAATCAGAAGTTGGCCATTCAAATCTTGAAGAGGACTTCTGTTCTCAGAAATTTCTTTCTTCTTATTCGCATGTTTCTTCTTTCTACTATCATTTTCCATTTTTGGGATCTTTCCGTATTGATTTCGTGACTGAATAATTGAACTGAACTGAACTGAACTGAGCAACAACTTCTGCAAGTTAACGTTGAATTCAAAACAGTGAAATGGAGGGCCAGATATCTGTTCACTTCTTTTTGTCCTTTTCTTTTTGAGGGTTTCTTCTTTTTGGCCCATTGGGTAAATTTCACTAATGACCACTCAACTTTGCACTTAGTATCATTTAAGTCGCTAAAGCTTATAACTGAAGTTTATAGAATGTTTCATTACACATACAGACGGACACATAAGTTTGATTTAAACATTTATATAAAGTTCCATTACAAGTATAAAATAAACACTAGATACAAAATTCAATGATCATCGGTAAAATTAACACTTGGCCTAATACCATTTACCGTTGCAGGGTTAGAAATAGGAAGAGCAACAGATAAAAAAAATATTTTTAGTATATTACATTATTTTTTCCTGTATTTTCAATGTTATCTATAACTTTTTCCCAGCTGTTTTTTATCATATTTAGGAAATAGAAATTTCTTACATTTATTAAGTTGTTGTCTCCATCTCATTCAAGTTCAATCAGATTGAGAATGTTTTTACCGGCACTAAGATGACCACTCTAATCAACATCTTGATTTTGGTTAAAACTTCTGGACATTACAATATGAAAATGGATCAGACCCCCCAACAACTGAACAACTCCATTCTCAAGTTAACCAAAATGAACATAGTTAAGGTTCCTGTTTCAGTTTGATTCACCTCCAAACTAGTTATGCGCCACCCCCTGCCCACCACAAAAAGGGGCACGTTGGGAGCAACAGAAATACACACACGCTCGCGCGCGCACAGAGAGAGAGAGATTTGCAATGTTGAACTTTCTTCGATCATATTTGTATTCTACTATAGTTGTATCCGGTTGATCAATTCACTTGCTACATTCAGGGAACCTCTAACTGAACAGAAAAGTTCGAATGTTATAATACCTCTTGAGAGATTCTGTTCCACTCTTGACACACGCACAAACAAGAGAAATATGATATAACCAAACTAACACTTGTAATAGCTATATAGCCACTCTACGATTTTTCAACTCCCCTGCCATACAGCACATAACAAGCCATTTTTTGCCCTGAGAACTGCATGCTGGCATTCGAGAAATGCACTTGCTTTTAAAATATTAGAGCATTTCAAGCAATTGAGATAGCTACTGGCTTTCCTCGACCCATGGAGAATCCCTTAGTGCCATCTGGCATGCGAGGGACAGGAGATGCTTTGGCTATAGTCAGCTTCTCGGTATTGACAGAAGCATCCAATGGTGAAGATCCCAATTGATTTCCTCCGTTGATGTGATGCTGAGATCGCCCCCGGCCATGTCCCTTGCCTTTCCCACTGCCATTGCTGCTGGCAAAATTGTGTGCTTTCCTATGTGAGCTATTGTTCATGTTATCCTCCCACTGTCCAAGGAAAACAAATCAGTACTCAAATCTCAGAATGGAAGAGGAAAGCAATATGTTCAAGCACTTCAGATGACCGTTTTAGATAAATCATACCATGGAAATCCAGCTTCTTATAAACAGTAATCAGTATAATTTTACAATTTCATGTACCAAACAACAAATTTGGAAGGCAGTACATAAAACACTAACCAAATATAAAACCACCTACAAACTGAAAAGACATTTTGGGCAGGAAGCCTAGAACCAAAGTAATTTTACAATTTCATGTACCAAACAACAAATTTGGAAGGCAGTACATAAAAATCTAACCAAATATAAAACCACCTACAAACTGAAAAGACATTTTGGGCAGGAAGCCTAGAACCAAAGTGGCAAGATTCAGATACAACTTATCAACTTGTCCAAAGGTCTATTAGGCAGAAATGGGCTCAACCAAAGAATTTTAAATTTCTGAGACGTTTCCCCAGAATTCAAATATATTTGCCTTCAAAAATTGTTGAATCAATTTGAAATCAAAAGTTACATTTTTGAAGATTATTACAATACGTTTAAGCCATAACTTCTTACATGATAACAAGTGAGCTTTACAGATTTCGACTCAGGAACACCCATGTTTATAATTATTGAGTATTAGTATGTATTCCAAAATAACTCGTGTCAATTTCTGCCAAATAAGCAGACTTCAACCAAGTTTTTTCTTAAATTCATTTTCTTTAACCAAAAGGTAAGACAGATAGGAACACTGTGACAGGAATAAGCCCTGCATATATGAAATATATTCCAACTGAATCATTGCATTTACTTTCCAACAGAAGAGAAATTAATAACAATAAGAACAGGAATCCCAATGTGTCTTACTTGAAACTCATATGGTTGAGCATCTGACTGCTGCAATGGATCTTCTAAATGTTTCTCCTTGAGCCGCTGCCCCTCTGGCACAACTGCCTCATCTATCTTACCATTGGACTGACCATCATGAACTTTCTTACCTCGCACTTGAGCAGACTTCACCTGTGTATTGTAAGTAGTAGCGCAGATATATTTAAAAGATAAATTCAACAACCAATAATCTGACAGAGGTTATGAAACAACAAAGCCTTAACTAGTACTTTTAACCATGTTCACTTCCCTCACCTCCCCTTTAAATGCATTGCAGAGATTTCACCCCAGTAGCAAGAGGTAAAGGACTAGTATTGGACAGCAACATTTAAACTATTAAACTATGAATCATAAAGATTAAAATGATAGGATTCATGTAGCCTTGTTTCCAATATTTATATACTAATCTACAGCTAAGAATCAAGCTTCGTTTCAAATTTTTCTAATAAAGCATCCATGGAAGTTCCACTGGCACATGATGAACAAAGTAGCACTGGCATGTATTCTCATAAGAATATAAGTAGTGCTTTCAGAAAATATATAGACATAACAAACAAAATTGTTTGGTACATACTGCATTCTTTATCAGCAAACGGACTTTTAGACCATTCCTCCAATTGCCCTCATCATTTAGATCCACAATCTGCAATGAACAAGTACCGATCACAATTAGTAAAGCAGCCAAACCGAGCTGAGTTCAGAATTCATTTGGGATGGGAAGATGAGTTTGCTTAAGGGTAAGAATCACATACTGCTTTCTCTGCTAACTCAACAGATTCATACTCCACAAATGCATGCAACTACATGAAAATATCAAATTCAAAAGTTAAAGGTGTGGTTTTGCCAAAAATGAATACAACAAAAGCAGAATAATCAGCATCCTGATAATGACAATTATTCAAATTAATTCCAGAAAACCGGATTCCTGCTTGTAGTCAATAATTTGAAGGCACTCAAATACAGCATTACGAAATGCATTTCTTTTTGGGTCTGTAAAAAGTAAACCAATCGTGTTTGTATTAGTTAAACAGCATTTTAACGTTTGACTGCATGCCAATTTGTGCTTCCCTTACCGATCTTATGGATTTTGGGTAGAATTTCTAATATAAAAACATGTAAATAGATCAGACTATTTATATAAAAATGGAACATACAAAAAGACCTATCCTCCATTCACCCAAATCATGAGTAATAGAGTATCCCACTCTCTATATTGCCAATATCATTATCTCCTTCCGTCCGCCTGAACTTATGATAAGCCCCCAATTAAATATACCTATTCTAGAAGAAACAAGAAGAGTGGAGAAGGGGGGGAAACAGTAACAAATTCGGTTATAGTGGGTAGGGAAACTAAATTCTGTTTTAGGAGTCTATAAATAGAATAAATAGGTCAGATGAGGGCATGCTTATTTTTGAGTGTGTGGAACTTGTGGGCAGAGAGTTACAGCCCTCTCAAACGGCTTCTTGTTATTTTAAGATTTGTATTGTTCATTGTCAAAGAAATTATTACAGGAAAATTCATTTCTGTTTGTTCTCATCTTCTTCAGAGCTAAATCCTAAAGCAGAACCTATCAAACTGGTATCAGAGCACCAAAATCATCAACCCGAACCATGACATTGGCAGAGCGAGTAGGGAATTTGTAACAAAAGGTAGACCTCCATCATCAAGAAATGCAAACCAGGGTTGATTCACTGAGGTCGGAGCTCAAAGAGATGCATGCCGGATTACTAGAGATGTTCGAATTACTGTTAAGCACCCGGAATGATCAAGGACAGAAGCAGAAGGAGAAGGGGGTAGCCCCTGAGAAATCACCATCCACATCCGCAGATTCGGAGTTAACTTAAATCAAGCCAAGTCTTAGCCCATACACTGGTGGAGGATCAGGTAGTGACTGGAAGGGGGAACCACGAATGAGAAGGTTGGAGATGCCCGTGTTCGAAGGGACAAATCCGGATGGATGGATGTTTCGCATGGAGAGATATTTCGCCCTCAATCAATTGTCGGAGGAGGAGAAGGTTGAGGCAGCCGCAGTTTGCTTTGACGGCTAAGCCCTGGCTTGGTTCAAATGGGAGGAGAGGCGACGGACCATGAGGAACTGGGGAGAGGTGAAGATCCACCTATTACGACGATTTTGACCCTCTCAAGATGGATCCTCATGCGCCCAATTCCTATCACCGTCCGCGACTATCGCCGGCGTTTCGAAATAATGGCCTCGCTATTAACAGACATTTTAGAGGAGGTACTGGAATGCAACCTTCTTAATTGGTTAAAACCGGATATAATGGATGAAGTACTGTTGTTAAGGCCCTCGGGCCTGGAACAAATTATGGAGGTGGCCCAAATGGTAGGACTGAAATGCAGTAACTAAACAGGCCCAATGGAATGCTAGCCCATTTATACCAAAGATTATTCCCTTTCATAACCCAAATCCACCTCAAACATCCACCCATTATCCACATCACGTAAACAACCCTCAAACACGCCACACCGTTCCTCTTAACCTTACCTCAAATCGCCCAAATTTCTTCCAAAAATTTTCCACCCCCTACAAAAGACTCACAGATGCCGAAATCCAAGCCAAGAAGGAATAGGGCTTATGTTATCGATGTGATGAACGATTTACAATTGGTCACAAGTGCAAGAACAAAGAGTTACGGGTGCTGGTAATACGGGAAATGGAGAAGCGAGGAACAATCAAAACTAACAATAACCGGAGAAGGAGAGGTGACCGCCGAGGAGGTAATTCATGCCGAGGAAGATGCGCAAGGGCTGGAACATCCAGTAGAGCTCTCCATCAACTCGGTTGTTGGGCTAACAACTCCAGGAACGATGAAATTGAAGGGGATGATCGATCAAACAGAGGTAATAGTTTTGGTGGATAGTGGGGCTTCCCATTCAGCAAACTTGGTCCAACACTTGGGGCTTACCGTGACTGGTACTACAAGCTATGGAGTGGTGATGGGTACAGGACTATCAGTAAGAGGGGACGGAATATGTCGACGAGTGCCCTTGAGGTTGCCGGATTGTTGGTAGAAGAGGAATTCTTACCACTGGAGTTGGGCACCTCAAATATCATACTGGGCATGCAGTGGTTAAGATCATTAGGCAGGATGCAGGTGGACTAGAAAACTTTAACTATGTCGTTTGACGTGGGAGGAACTAAGGTGACCATGCAAGGGGATCCTAGTCTCAGTAAAATACCCGTGTCGTTGAAGTCTGTGGAAAGCTTTTTACGAACAAGGTGAGGGGGTCTTACTAGAGCTGGGATGTGTCACAGTTAGTCGCGACTCCGTTCCACCCAATCCCTCAGAGATCATTACAAAAATTCTGGGAAAATTCAAATCAGTTTTCGAGGGTCCCACACAGTTACCTCCTAAGAGGGATCATGATCATGCTATCACATTGAAACCAGGGGCAAGACCGGTGAGTGTGAGACCATACCGTTATCCGCACTTCCAGAAGAACAAAATTGAGCAGTTGGTGAGAGAGATGATTGTTACAGGGATCATCCAGCACAGCACTAGCCCTTTTTCAAGCTCGGTACTACTAGTTAGGAAGAAAGATGGGAGTTGGCGATTTTGTGTCGATTACCGAGGGTTGAACAAGGTCACAGTTCTAAACAAATTTCCGAATCCAGTCATTGATGAATTACTTGACCAATTGAATGGGGCTACAGTGTTTTCGAAAATAGATCTTAAGTCCGGATATCACCAGATTCGGGTGCAAGCAGATGTTCCCAAGACCGCCTTCCGAACTCACGAAGGCCATTATGAGTTTCTAGTCATGCCGTTCGGCTTGACTAACGCCCCAGCTACTTTTCAATCACTGATGAATTCTATCTTCAGAGAGCAGCTTCGGAAGTTTGTGTTGGTTTTCTTTGACGAAATTCTAGTATATAGTCGTACAAAGGTGGAGCATCGAAATCACTTGCGGGTAGTCATACAGATTTTGGTGGATATTCATCTCTTTGCAAATAAGAAGAAATGTTTATTTGGGCAACCAGAGGTAGAGTATTTCAGGCACATCATATCGGGCAAAGGGGTGGCGGTGGACGAATCCAAGTTGTCTGCTATGAAGGACTGGCCACGACCTCAAACACTTAGAGAGCTGAGGGGTTTTTTGGGTCTGACGGGATATTATTGACGATTTGTAGTCTCCTATGGAAAGATAGCCTAGCCACTAACCCAACTACTGAAGAAAGATAACTTCGCATGGAATGACGCAGCAGAATCTGCCTTTGCAAAACTGAAGGTAGCAATGACCACGGTACCGGTATTGGCTCTCCCAGACTTTTCACAACCCTTCATGATTGAGACTGATGCTTCCGGGGCACGGGTTAGGGGCTGTCTTAATGCAAAATCAGAGACCAATTGCTTATTTCAGCCAGATCCTTCCACTCCGGAACCAACATAAATCCATCTATGAGAGGGAACTCATGGCTATTATGTTGGCACTACAAAAATGGAGGCATTATTTGTTGGGGAGGCGATTCGTAGTACGGCTACATTAATGGCTCTCAGCATACCAAGCACGTTGCAATTGGAGGAGGTGAAAAATGCAGTAGAAGAAGACCCTGCATTGAGCCAAATTATGTCTGCCATTAAGGAGGAACCTTCATCCTACCCTAGTTATGCTATGGTTGGCGGAGCCTTACTGTCCAAAGATAGGATCGCCTTAACCTAAAGATTCTCCATTTGTTCAGTTAGCACTACAGGAGGGCCACGACAGTAAGTTGGGAGGTCACGGGGGTTTTCTTAAAACTTACAAGAGAGTAGCAGAGACTTTCCATTGGATTGGTATGAAGGACATCAGGGAATATGTAGCTGCTTGCGCCGTATGTCAGCAGCACAAGTATTCCACCTTGGCACCGGTTGGACTGTTACAACCATTACCCCTACCTGAGAAGATATGGGAGGACCTCTCCATGGACTTCATAGAAGGCTTGCCAAAATTAGTTGCCGACCGTTTTTGAGTAAATACAGCCTTTTCATTGGCCTGAAGCATCCTTTCACGGCACCAAATGTAGCTGCGATGTTCATCAAGGAAGTAGTCCGATTACACGGGACACCAAAATCTATCATATCTGATGGGGATAAGATATTCATGAGCAACTTTTGGAGCGAGTTGTTTCGTTTACAAGGGACTAAACTGAAGTATAGTTCAGCCTATCATCCCCAAACCGATGGCCAAACGGAGGTGGTAAATCGGGGGTTAGAATCCTACCTTCACTACTTTACTTTGGCTCGACCGAAAAATTAGTTTTGCTTCCTTCCTTCGGCTGAGCTCTCCTACAACACTTCTTTCATGTGTCTGCACAACTTACTCCTTTCCGTTTAGTTTATGGACTAGATCCTCTCCCTCTGCTGCGTTTTGAAAAAGGAACGACACCTGTATCATCTTTGGATCAGCAGTGGACAGAAAGAGACACTTTTAGATGAGCTCAAGATACATCTGGCTCGAGCCCAACAACAAATGAAAAATCAACATATAAGCATAGAAGAGAAGTAGAATTCTTAACAGGCGACATGGTCTATTTGAAGATGCGCCCTTATCGTCGCAAATCTCCGGCACATCGTTCCAACGAGAAGCTTGCCCCGCGGTACTATGGGCCATTTAAGATCCTAGCTAAAGTGGGCAAGGTTGCTTATCGATTGGAGCTACCTCCTGGAACTCAAGTTCACCCAATGTTTCATGTTTCGCAACTGCGTAAGCAACTGCGTAAGGCCGTGGGAGAGCACCAATTACCATCTGCGTTGCCTAACAATTTGGGAGCTGACTGGGACTGTTGGTTGAACCAAAAAATGTGCTGGGGGTCAGGACTGCTTCGCCAGGAACAACAGATTGTTTGGAGGCACTAATTCAGTGGAAGGGCCTATCTCCATTAGAAGCTACTTGGGAGCCATTCAGCATCATCACTAATTTCCTGCTTTTAACCTTGAGGACAAGGTTACTGAATTGGGAGGGGTAATTGATAAGCCCCCAATTAAATATACCTAGAAGAAACAAGAAGAGTGGAGAAGGGGGGAAGCAGTAACAAATTCGGTTATAATGGGTAGGGGAACTAAAATCTGTTTTAGGAGTCTATAAATAGAGGGCATGCTTATTTTTGAGTGTGTGGAGCTTGTGGACAGAGAGTTACAGCCCTCTCAAACGGTTGCTTGTTATTTTACGCTTTGTATTGTTCATTGACAAAGAAATTAATACAAGAAAATTCATTTCTGTTTGTTCTCATCTTCTTCAGAGCTAAATCCTAAAGCAGAACCTATCAACTTACTGCCTATTTCATGAATACACACCTCCTCTTCAAAAACCCACACCAACAAAGCATACGAATATTTATCTTTCAGTATATTTTACTTTCATGGGATGTCTCGGCATCAAACGAAGTTCTACTAAGATTGAAAAAGAGGTTCACCTTTTTGGTTATTGTTTTCACGTTCATGCCAATGCACAGGCACAAGTCACCTATGGCTCATGTCCGTTTTCTAACGCTCGACATCTTAGAAAAAGTTGCTGTGGAGCATGTCAAATGATAAACCTAGACATTCATGGGGGCTATGGGAATATTAGTTAGAAGTTGAGGGATTGTCTGCTCTCTAACTTCAAAATACACTAGAACATAATGACTCCATACAAGTCATAGGCACATGCATTAACGCCCTCTTTCCCTAAAAACCGCCTCCAAAAGCAATCATGATCCCCCCAAATTTCATGAAATTTGTGTGCTGACATCTGAAGAAAACAATGCTGAGTTCTCCAGGAATGGATGCAGTTTAAATCACCTACTTTTGGTTATGTCAAGATATATGCCGACTATCCATCCCCTAAACAAACATTATGCCTCATTCAGAACCAAAGGGAAAAAGTCACAGGGTAAGATATCAGATATTGTACAGTTGATTAACAATTAGTTCATATGATGAGGTAAGAATATTTCAGGCATAACTAACATTCACCTTTCATATATTCTAATGGCATATCCCAAACCACAAATAAATAAAGTAACAAGACTTTCAAAAATATAGTAATGAGGTTTGACTGCAAGAAATCCTAAAACCAAAACTGAATCAAATAATTAAGCTAGAAGGTAAAAAATCAGAGCTCTATTTAAGAGGGGCATTGATTATGACAATAAACAGTTACAAAAATTTATGCCTTGTTACTGAAATGCACTGCATTCCCTTTTGCAGTTCTAGATGCTGATGATGCTCCTCCATTAGAATTCTGAGGCAGGCAAGTACGAATTGACTTCACACTGGTAGAACAGTTCAAAATTATAAGAGGTAAAAAAAAGTACTTATGAAGAAACATTCATATGTAATATCTGATAATCAATGAAGGATGAAAATGTACCTTCCCACGGAGGAGAAAATCTTCATGAGATTCTGGTGGCAATGGTCCTCGGGCAAATTTTCAGCAATAACTATACGCGACTATAGACACGGAGAAGAACAAAGGTCAAAGGCAATGATAGGGTTAGAAGAAAATTTAATTTCATTAAGGAAACATGTAAGTTGCAATTAACTAACATTAAATGGAAAAGGTCTCAGTGTTACATTCAATAAAAATTGTACATGCATTTATTTTGGACATGCCAACAATTGAACAAGGTTCACCTCTCGCGATCAAGAAATAAATAAATCTGAAGTATGACTTACTTGTAGCTCTTCCACGTCGGATTCAGTCAAAGGATATTGGCGTCTGACCTTTTTGCCATCTTCACTAACCACCTAGAGAACAGAAAAAACCACCACAAACAAAAGTATCAAAAACTGGAAAGTCAGTCAAATGATAAAGTGATTGATGATCACAGGACTACTGTACAATCAGACGATATATTGCAGTTTTCCAAAATATGCAAACTTACCAACTTTTTTGAGCTCCGGAGAATACTAGCAAGTTGGGAAGCACCAGTGATGACATTTTTTATCTTCTTAAATGATGCGACAACAGAGACAGGCACTACATGACATGAAGGTAGCAAAACAGTTAAAATTCATTTCGAATTGCTAATTGAGAAGCAGCTGAGTATCCATATTGCATCAAAATAAACAATCAAAACAAGATCTCTTCAAAAATATTTTCCATAACAGGCATTACTGATCTTAGTTAAAATATACGTGTGACTTGTATTGACCAACTCAGTCATTTTAAGATAGTTGGGGGATATGGGGATATTTAGTAAATATGTTCTTTATTTTATCTTTGCATTTATCTTTCTTTTTGGACATAATTTAATACAACAGTTTCCTCTCTATCTCTCTAACTTGGTATCAGAGCTAAGGAAAAGAAACAACCTAGCTCTCAAAATCAAAAGAGCAAACCCTAGAAATTTGGCCGCACCTCAATCCATTCCAGCATCCTTCCCAGATGCTGGCAACCCCTCACCCACCTACCCAGACGTAGGCAACTCACGTCCAGCATCAGGTCACACTTGTAACCCCTCCTTCAGCCCCAGTTCGTGCTTCTCTCTCTCTAGCTGCCGCTGCTAGAACAAAGATCTGCGTGGACCCAACACTCATGGACCTACGATGAGAATTCTTCTGCTCCGGCAAACCTCAGGCATGGTTTCCCTTGCTCCGGTCTTCAGACTCAAGGTTAATTATTTGTGGGCTTCTTCTTCTAGTTGGAGACTTTTTCTTGAGCTGTTAGTCTTTTATGATGGCTAGTGGTGAGGTGTTGTGTTGTATAGGGACGGTTGTTTTCCTTGTGGATTCAGATTATGAATTTGTTGGGTAGTTTTTTTGTGTGTGTGTGTGTGTGTGGATATTGTAGGTGTTTTTGGGATTGAAAATCAAAGCCTCGATAAAATGGCTGATAAAAGATAGTTTCTCCCATGGCTGTTCACGAGACTTCCTCTTCATATTAAATTGGATGGTACAAATTATCGAGTTCAGACAGAGATTTTGGAGGTGCACATCGTCGGTTGGAAGAAAGGTTACATTTCAGGATAAAAGAATATACCAGCAGAGACTGATCGATGATGTGACGAGTGTGAAGATGATAACGCTCTAGTCATGTCTTGGCTTATAAACTCCATGACCGATAATCTAATACCCACTTTGTTAAATGTGGAACAGCCAAGGAGGTGTTGGATGCCATAAAAACAAGCTACCTTGATTTCTCTAACCCATCAATGGTCTATGAACTGATGAAGAAGTCGTTTCAGTTACATCAAGGAGATATCCTCTTGCAGAGTACTACAATGAACTGATCTATCAATTCATGGAGCTTGATTAGGTTAGGGTTCTAACTGGAAGAAAAAGAAGAACAGAAATTATAACAAATCTTTGATTGAATTGCAGAGAATTACAGGTAAGCAATTGACAAACAAGACTCCTTTCTTTCACTCAATATTTGCCTGCTTAATAAGCTTTCTCCCACTCTTATTTATAGCTATTCTCTAACTAATTTTTCCCTTCCACTTGCTTCTCAACAGAATTCTGTTGCTGCACACTCCTCAAGTCTTCCAACTCTTCTAGAATTGGAGGCTTATCAATACCCTGGGGTTCCAAAGACAACTTGTCCTCAAGGTGGAAGTCTAGGTAAACCCCAATTGCAGATTACAATATAGCCGGACAATTTCAGACATTCCCGAGGTTGGAAAATATCATGTCCCTGTTTCGGTGTAGCTAATGATAAGACATATTTATATCCTTCTTTAGATTGTGAAGACTCCTCCAATAGCTTCAGTGAGATACCAAGATTTGACCATCCATAAACAGATTCTTTCAGACAAGCAACAGTTGCCTTCTATTATGTCTGAGATGTTGTAAATTGTTGGGTACTATGACAATGAGATAGAATAGGTGCCATAGTATAGTGTTGTCCAGGTCTTCACCTATTGCCCGCTTTAGACTGTATGTAGCACGTTCTTTGATTTCCAGCCGTTCATTTTGTTCAATATCAAATCATGTAGCCACCATTGTTGCCAAGGAGTGTTTATTGGCAGCCGCGAACTGATCAAATGAAGTTCCCCATCAGCATTCACCCCAACACTCAATCGACCACCTACAATTAAAATGGTATCCATCAAAATTCCATAACTAATTGCCCCTGTAATGTGAATTGGGTCTGCTTCTCCTTGGACTTGTTTAAATATTAAGCTACCTTTTACCAATTGAGCCCTCTCCAAAATCAGGCCCACAAGTTTTTCCATAGCTGCTAGTCCTTTGCCTTCTAACAATTGGGCCATCTCCAACATCAAGCTCGCGGAATTTTCCATATGGATTTCAGACTTCATTGCCAGCCCATTGGCATATTTCTCTTGCACATTTACCAAACCTTCCCCACCTCCTTCAACATCACGATCTGTCATAACATACCAAAATAGCCCATCACCCACTTCTTTCACTCTATGCCCTAGCCTTTTCCTCATCTTCCCCATGAAATTATGCGCAGATGGTGTTAGAATCTCAGAGCTTGTACACTTTATTGAATTCCTCTGATTTCCATGCTGAAAATGTCTTAGGTGGTAGCTGATCCTCCACAACACTTACAGATTCATCCCCCTCCATAAATCTATTCATGGCTGCCTTTGGAAGAACAAGAGCTGCCAAAGTTTTCTGGGTTTCATCCACTAACTGCATCATCTTGGCCATATACTGGGTTAAGTGCTCCACTGATCTTTCCAATCCAAGTAAGCACTGAATTTCTGTTTTCAATTCCTTCATATCCTCCTCCCACTCTTATTTAAAGTTATTCTCTAACTAATTTTAGAGGCACCAACAAAGAATAGGTTGAATGAACCAGACGCGGGCTAAGAAGCTTTGTAGTCTGACTTTTATCCACTTGCGTCTCAACAGAATTCTGTTGCTGTCCACTCCTTCTCAAGCCTTCCGGGCTCTTCTAGAATTGGAGGCTTATCAGATTAGCCAAATGACACAACTAGTAAGCTGATGTCGAAAAATTATGGAAGCGAACTACTAATGTTCATGTTNGGCTCTTCTAGAATTGGAGGCTTATCAGATTAGCCAAATGACACAACTAGTAAGCTGATGTCGAAAAATTATGGAAGCGAACTACTAATGTTCATGTTTATATGTTTCTTGTAGGTCTTTATCACAGTTTGGATCAAGTGAGTAGTCGAATCATAGCTATTTTCCTTCTCCCAAGTCCAAAGGAAGCCTATTAAATAGTCCGTTGTGAGGAGCAAAGACAACTCATCATCGAAACACAAGTTTACTCTGAAGATTCTACTATGGCAGTCCCCAAGACCAACTCTCGATCAACACCGCCTACCGAGTCTAATGAGTCCTGCCATAGCACTAGACATTTTATTAGCAAGTGTTGGAAGAAGCATGGTTGTCCGGAGCAGTTCAAACTCAAGCAAACCGAGAAGAGAAATAGGAAACATTCTCAGGTTGCCCTCACTAACACCTATCCATCCTTTGCTTCTCATGTAGCTCACGTGTCTCCTCGAGAAGGAAATTTGGACTAGCATTTACCGTTGTTCTTCCAACACAGGTTACGATTCAAGAGCAACCCATCATTTGACTAGTAATTCTTCTTTGATTCTTTAACCTCTCCACATTTTAACGACTGTTCAAGTCGCTAACTAGACCTCTATGCTGATTACAGGAACTGAAAATGTCTTATTTTCTCACACATTCTCTAATGCGTTCTGTTTTACAAGCACCTACTTTCTCTAATAATATTCTTTCAAACAGTAAAATTGTAAAAGACTGATAGGGAAGTTTATCTACTTGACTCATACAAGACCTGGCTTGTCATGTGCACCAGTGTTGTAAAAAAAATTCATACAAAATCCTAGTGATCTACTTGACTCGTACAAGACCTGGCTTATCATATGCATGAGTGTTTTACTCAAGTCACAGAACCCGAGAGATCGTATCTTGGCATACTCTGTATTCTAAACACAAGCATTTGGATATTGTGGGATATACAAATTCAAACTTTGCTGGAGTGAGACTGGATAGGAAGTCTACGTCAGGGTATGTATCATTTGTTAGAGGCAATTTGGTAACTTGGAATAAAAAACAAAATGCGATGTTGTCTAGCGTCGAGGCTAAATTCCATGAACTAAATTTGATCCAAATAAACCCATGTTGCTTTTGTGATGACATAGCAGCTATTGAGATAGCAAACAAACTAGTACAACATGATTTAACAAAGCACGTTGAAATCGACATGATCTACATTAAGGATAACCTTAATTTTGGGAATTATTGATGGGAACAAAATCTAGGTTTTACTTCGACTACATGTTCGAGTTCTTACCTTCTTAGAACTTCATGGACTAGGATATGATTTTATCATTTGGTCAACACATTAAAGGCTTAAAACCAGAGGAAGGGGCATATATTCCATTGGTCCACGTCTATTTTCTTGTTTTGCCCATGCATAAAGGAAAATAAAGGCAAGGGCCTAGAGCCAGAGTTCTCCAAGTTCCCATCGCCATTACATAGTTCTTCTTGACTATGCTATTAACTTGGTGCAACCTCTCAAAGTCCAATGTAAATTTCAAGCATTCTACTCAATATTTTTATATAAGAGTTATTTATTGTTCTTTTTGCTCCAGAACTCTTTTGCTTAAATGAAGGAGCCACTATCTATGTATAGGAGAGGTAACACAAGTAATAAAGTGCTAAATATTTGATCAATGAACGAGTTCCCAACCTCCAACTACTTCCTTCTTCTTTCGTGTCCAGCCGCAATAAAAAATGAGCTCTTAATCAAGAAAGGTCAATCACTTAAAATTTGATCATCTTTCCTCAATATAACAATTTATTAAGAATATCTTTTCTTGA
This sequence comes from Fraxinus cuspidata, assembly GCA_903798385.1. Taxonomy (NCBI): domain Eukaryota; kingdom Viridiplantae; phylum Streptophyta; class Magnoliopsida; order Lamiales; family Oleaceae; genus Fraxinus; species Fraxinus cuspidata. The sequence goes on from CAIGRP010077823.1 coordinate 20,791, forward strand.
GAACAAATATAAATATGGACTATGATGCTCGGACTCGGGTACGGGTATGTATCTAAATGTCGGATTTTAATTTTCTACAATGTAGGATACGTGGATATGGCTAAAAAGAGTCCAAATTTTGAACACAAGTATGTGGGTACATCTTTCAAGCTTCAATTTTTTTTTTAATCCAGAGTGTCATTTTGAATAGACCAAAATTAATTATTCACAATTAAGGAAATTGGTATTTAATAAGAGGTTAAGACGAATAAAATTGAATTTTGGAATTTAATTTTCGATTATGAAGATTACTAAATGTTATATAAAATGAAAAATAAGGAATTTTATTGTAATTTGGACTTAGTAGAGCACTAAATAACAGCACTATATGGAACTCATTTACATTTTATACAAACAAAACCCTAAACCACCGATATAGAGAGGGAGAGAAGGAAAAAAGAAGAAAATGGAAAGAAAAAACAAAAAGAAGGGAAAGTCTAGCATCGCCTTTCTCCACCCTCATGGCGACAACACTAGGTTTATAAGAGCAAAAGTGGGAAAGAAGAAAAGTGAAAGAAAAGGAAAAGGAAAAAAAAAGAAGAAAAAGAAGGAAGAAACAAAAACGACGAAGTGTCCGATTGAAACTTGAAGGATCCGACACATCACATACTCATACCCATGTCGTATCCGACACGAGTACTCCAACTATTTCAAAGTGTCCGAGCATCAGAGAATATGGGTAAGCACCAACACATGATTTTTCAGAAATGTTAAAAAAAAAAGTTTTATTCACTAACTAAAAGAGTAAATTGCTTTATTCATAGGTCAATTGCATAATAAAAAAACAGAAAGGCGTTTTGGAAAGTTAAAAAGAGGAAACATTGTTTTCCTCTTCTAGGTTTAGATCCCTTCTCGTGCAGCCAATACCAGGTAGTCGTCCATTTTTTAATTTTTCCTGATGAATTTTAATAGCTCATCGCATGTCCAGCAACATGTCGGAGGTACGGAGTTGGCCAATAAATCCTAGCATTTTTGGTAGATATCGGCGATATGTTATGTTGTGTTGTGTTGGTGACCAACACATGTCGAGCACCAGCTCACTAGTGCCAGAACGTTTACGCGCTTTACAATGATCTGGTTGTTCCTTCCCATACAACAGCAAATATACCTCTCAAACAAGTATGCATATGCATAAAGAAATCATACAAATGTCATCAAACAAGCATATTTTCTTACAGTGTTGACTTTTTTTCGTTAGATCTACAACATCATGAATGTACCGCAGTGAAGGTAAGATTTTCTTAAGCAATTGATATTAGTTAGTTAATAGATTGAATAGTGCGGGGAAAAGAATCTTGAAGATAAACGTTCTAAGAAAAACCTAACCATAGCCATCAGGATCTTTAATCATGAACCCAAGTAAATGATCGGTGGTAGCCAGATTGATATCACTGAAATAAAACTCCACCTGCAACATAAAGGTATCTAAAATTAGCATTTTCTTATAAAAGGAAAGCAATGAAGTGTTTGCTAATGTTGGAAAGACAATGCTGAATTCATTAGGAAAATGCAAAATTATTGGAGGTACAAATATAAAGAAATAGATTTTCTAAATTAAATAAAAAATTAGACTGAAATGGCAAGTACTAAAAACCAGCCAACTACAAAGTCAACAATGGTAAGCTTCTTTTCTCGTAATGAAGTTTCAGCAGGATTTGGTGCCTCAGCTATTCAAGTCTTACTGGAAATTAACCATCCAAATGCTAATTTGGATAATAACCATAATCAGATCTTAGGCCAAACCTCATCAATTCAATTCACACAAAATGAATCACTGCACATAGTATCACAAGTATCCATCAATTATTCATTTTGTAGAGATAAAGCAAAACCATATTACCCTAACCAAGATATACCATATTTTCCACTAATGAGTCCAAACAAACACAAATTCAGCAATAATTATCATTCAAATAACAACAGTATCAAAATATGAGAAAAGCAATATTTAAGCATAATACATAATACTTCATCAGCAAACTATCCAAAATTCAGCAATAATATAAACTAACACATCACTGAGTTATGTCATCATTCCAATGGAGGTTATGAGGCCTTGAATCCCGTATCGGAAGTATAGTCTTCCTTTGTGTGGTTTATATAGGTTTGTACTCTCCAACTTCAATGGCTAGGTTTTGAGATATGGCTCTCCCAAGTTCTATGACAAGTTACTAGATGAATTCAAGGATTCATAACTAGATATGAGTAAAGGAACACAGTAACTCTAATGCTGTCCCTCTTCCTGTTCCAAGTAAAATCATTTCCTATGCTATTGACCTTGAGTATGATTCTGCCCTAAGAAAGATTAGAGTGGACTGTTCACAATTACAACCTTCTAAATAAAACAAACAATAAAGAATCAAAGAAACGCAATCACAAGAAACCATGAAACTGTCAAACAGTTCTATAATCGAATAGTTTAAACTCGAAATACACATAATAAACCAAATAAAATATTGCCTGGCTGAGAATTTTCTGATGGGAATCTGGCATTCCGTTTTTGGTCGAAACGGTCGCAGCGGCAAAAGTATTACCATCGGCCATCTCAGCAGATACAGCCGGGGTTTGGATCCCATTCAACAATTCCTGAGACGGATTTAAGTACCCATAAAACGGCATTCCCCCATGTTGATAATAGTTCTGTACCGCCACTTGACCCTCAAAGCCATAGTAAGGCCTCAGGGACGACACGAACGGAGGCCTCGTATAAACCCGCTGCGCCACCGCCGGCGAAGGCGGCGGAGACTGCGACTGTGAAGGAGACGGTACAGAGGCCGAACGTGGGACGAACTCAGGCGCCTTGGCGTTGAGCTTACTGGTAATAGAGGCAAGGTTGAGTTGATTACTCTCCGATGATCCTAGGGTTTCGTAATCTTGTTGATCCATCAATCAATCTTGATCGATCTGATTACAATCTGGAAATATACGTCCTACAATCAACTGATTAATCTTGATTAGCGTAAAATTTACGTATCAAAATAAAACTAACTGGATAGTAAATTTATTGATTTCTGGGACAACTCTCTGTGGATTGAATTGGAAATCTTTCCACAGAGCCCAGATAGACACTACGTTTGTGTGTGTGGAAGAGAGAAGGAGAAGAGTGTGGGGGAAAAAGGATGGAGAGATAAAGGGAGAGGAATTCTCGGGGTATCAATACATATACACAGTTGTGTATAGTACCAGTTTGTCTTCATCACACCGCTCACACGATGGTTTTGTGCAGGGGAGGTGCGTGGGGGTTATTGTGGGACTCAATGTAGATAATCCAATTTATTGGAAGTATAATTAATTCACTTACTTGTTTATTCTTTATCAACTAAATTAAAATTAAGAATCCGTTAAAAATTGAAACCTGATATTTTAAATTTTTTTATGTAAAATAAAAAATTATGTGGGTATCATACAAGTGAGAGTTTGATTATCATGGAGTTTTTGTTTTGTGGAATTGAGGATGAAATTATTTGAGCAATTGATGTTTGATAAGTTAAAATAATTTTCGTTGCATGTGTCATGCAAGAGCATTTTTAAAGGATTTTATTTTTAAACATCATATTCTATAATTTAGAGAGTATTTAAAAATTTAGGAATATTCAAACGGATTCTTTATATTTAACACTTAATTTTAGTATTCTAAAAAAATAATTTATTATTTTCTCTATATTTTATCAATCGTGCTATATGTATAGGCTCGATGATAAGAATTTTTTTATTTACAGACAACACAGGACAATATTTAATTCGAACTTGCAATGAATAAAAAAGGAACATTCAGCGGCTCCTGTAAATCATTTGTGAACACTTTCCATGTTCATCATTTTCACTAGCTTCCCTCTAAATTATTATATGCATTTTGGAATAGTAGATTGATAGAAAATGTGTTGTTGAAAAATAAACAAAAATTTTGAATTTGCATATAATATTATTTTATTAAAGAATGTGATGTTGAAAAGCAAAAAAAAAAATATTTTGAAAATAATGAGAATCAAACAAGAGCTTGGAACATGATTTTAAGAGTTGACTAAATAGAAAGTATCTTATGTTTAAAGAATCAAACCCCAATAATTTACTAGTCATGTTCGCTAATAATCCAATTTACAAATCAATGTTGTAAATTACATGTTTATTAACGAATGATCATTATAGTCATGCAGCCCTAATTATTATAATTCTCGTATCGCTTGCAATCTTAATTCTTCCCTATAAACATGGAGTGTTAGTTCTCAATGAAATAAGCACAAATCTATTGGTTTTTCTCATTCTCATTTATTTTTCTCTCTATTTTAAAACTCATTACCAGCTCGAAATTCCAGCCAATTGAGTTTGTAAAATTTATTTCTCTTTCCGCCACAAATCTCTAGCCAGTTAAAGTAGAGGAAAAAATATTTCAATAAAAAAAAGTCTAAGAAATTCTAATCAATTGAGCTTAACACAAAAAAAAAAAAAAAACCCTCTTTTTTTCTAGCTCAAAGAAAACGTTAATATTATCTTAACTTTGAATTGCATAATAAAGTGGCATAGGTGTTCCATCTAGTCATATCGTTTTCACTATAGCAATTTATGATTGATAGATATTTGTTTGAATGTAATGTTTTTCGTTCAATATTTATATTGTATTATTATTCTTGAAAAATAAACAATCAAAATAAATATTTTAGAAGAATATTATAGCATTATTTGAAAATTGATGTTTTATTTGGATTTTTTTTGTTGCTATTAAAGAAGCGCAAATTCCACAATGATAATATTTAAAAATAATATTACGATGTTATTCTTGATAAAGTATAATATTTGTACATATTAATGTAACGTTTTTCGTTCAATATTTATATTGTATTATTATTCTTGAAGAAAAAACAATCTAAATAAATATTTTAGAAGAATATTATAGAATTATTTGAAAGTTGATGTTTTATTTGGATTTTTTTTTGTTGCTCTTAAAGAAGCGCAATTTCACACAATAATAATATTTAAAGATATCTTCATAAAGTATAATATTTGTGTGTATTATATTCTAGACGAATTCTACGTCAATGTTTTCTTTGTGAAAAATAACTCTATTAAAACAATATTCTATTGAAATATTGCTGTAGCACTCTTGAAGAAGTGTAAACCTTATACGTCTTAAGTTTCTGAACAACATTTTGTTTATGCTTCCTAAATAAAACTATGAAATCAATATTTCAAAAGAATATTGAATTGATACTTGTGAAGCGTGACTCCATATATTGTGGAAGAGTTACATTATTATTTCAGAATCAATTGTGAAGAAATTTGCATAATCTAGACATTTTGCATAGCTTTAATCAAAATATTAATATCATAGTGTTTCGTGGTCCGATCGTCTTGAAATTTTGGACAGCGTGTTCACTACCATTGTTCTTCAAATCAAATGTTTACGATCGTGAAAAAAATGTACTTGAACAAACAATTCTTTTAAATTAGTTATTCAGTATAAGAATTGCATATTATCTCAATTACACAAATTATATAGTTACATTAAATAATTATTCTACTGCACACATACACCTATCAATTTCAATTGATAAATTGGTTACATTTTCTTTGATTGATTGTTATGCATAGGTTATAATCATTACACTATGTATATTCAATTTTTTATTCGATTTGCATGTTATAATTGATCACAACATAAATATATTATTTGAACATATTTAATTGATATATTTAATTTAGTGTTGCTTTCGAAGAAGCACAACGTTATACTATTATGAAAGAATATTACTTGCTTCTAAGAGGATGACATTATAATTTTATTAAACTAGAAGAATGTTGACATATTGTTCCCTAAGAAGCGCAACTTAATATATGAAACACAACACAATCACATAAATATTCAAGAAGAATATTACTTTGTTGTTCTTGAATAATATTAAACAAATTTTGATTTGATAATTTATGAGATTTTTATGAATTTTCCATAAGAATCAATATTACGTGACATGGAGGGACAAACTTGCTATAGCTAGTAATTTGTCATCCACGAAATAAAAAGAAACCTACAAAATTTCTAACAATGCTTCTTTATTGGTACACTATACTAATATCAGCCAATTAAAATAAATACTGTATTGAATCAAAAATTCAATTACTCTAATATTTTATTGTTGACGATCCAGTTAGTCGTCACTAAATCAATAATGATGCAAAATGAGAATTTAAATGCATATATAATGAATAATTAGAAGATTATTTAATCCAACGAATTCACATATAATGTTTGTTATTTATATCATAAACTAGTTATTGACAATCACTATTAAATGTAGGGATTTAATCCTTACAATTTTGAAAATTAATTAGACGATATATGAGGTCCGTCACCCTCCATATTGACCATTACATATTATTTGTATCTAATAAATATGATACAGGTATTGCATAATTGCATCGTGTTTGCAACTTAAAGTTTGTGAAATTTATACTCAAATTTTAAATGGTCATAATTTTTAGATTATACAATTAAAAAAATTGTCTTATTAATGCTAATGAGCCTAAATTTTAACATATAATAAGCGTGACTGAAATATCGATAAATGGTTTAACATTTCTAATTAATTTCTTAATTATTACTATTGAAAACAAAATATTTTTCATTTCTGTTTAAAAATGTCATTAGCATCATATCAACATAAAAAAAAATTCCACTATATTTGGCTTATGATTAGAGTCCAATATTTCCTTCTAATTATTTTGACAATACAATATATGTACAACTGATTTATCACAATGCACTAAGATAGAAAGTAAAAAATGCTGAAAATAAATGTGTACTTTGAACTCTTATGAAATATCTTAAGATCTAGCGAGTGATTTTTTTATAGCGCGATTGCTGATTATCAATTTGACTAAACAATAAGATGCCTCATTAATTAAAGAGACTAACATTATCTCACACACCAACTTTTAATGCTCCAACGTAAATTAACGTCCGTGATGACAATTTGTTGATATTATATTTGATAAATTTATAGCATGCCTAAATCCCGATTATATTCAATCCTAATACAAATTTTATTAAATAAAATGGAGCAAATAAAGAAGATTGTCCCATTTAGGATGTGTAGACTTCTAGAAACCATATCCCTACAATATATAAAAGAGCAAGGTTTGTTATTATTTATAAGGCGTTATCTTTGTGTCATGTTGATGTCATATATACTAATTTTACCTTTCTCATTTTTTTCCCATCAAGCACTACGTGGTTTCTCCATTTCTCCACACAAGCTCCTATACCTCTTTACTCATGCATTTACACAACCATTCAAGACTTCTCATTTCTTCTTCTCTCTTTACTATTAGTTGTTTAATTTCGACTCGCTTTTCTATTTGAATTTCCTTGGATCTTATTTTTCCAGCTTTTGTTTTCTTTTTCTACTTCTTAGATCCCCTTTCACTTTCTTTCCATCGTTATTATTACTGCCTATTTGAAATCAAACCATAGGTAACAAAATCATGGATTATTTTCACCGCTTGTTCTTCTCTACGATTCAGTCATCCTATATTCCCTTTGGTGAACAATTTTTTCTTCATATGATTGGAACTCTGTCTGCCAAATTTCAATTGATAATGTCAAGTTCGCTTCTTCTTTTCTTAAAATCCAAAAATCCTACAGTTGCTTAAATGAGATGTGCGTTTATAAATCTTCGATTAGGTGTGTTATTTAAGTCCACCAGTGATGAGGAAATGTTGTCATAGAATTAGGGGGTTTTGGGACTTCACGTTTGTCTTTTTGAACCTTTTGTTTGGATGTTCAAATAATATATTGGTTCCATTTTGGTGTATGTGACAAGCTCAAAAACCATTTATAGAAATTAGAATTTAGAAGTTTAGTTAGTTTGGTTATCATATTTGAATAAAGAAAATGAAAGACTAGAATGCAACTAACTCGAAAATTAGAATATTAATCAACGTGGATTTTGTTTTTCTGAAATTTGTGATAAAAGAATTGAGCCCATTGTAATATTTCTCTACTTTTCGATGGTTTGGAAGGGTTTGTAAGACATGTGCTTAACTTTGATCTTCAACATTCACGTGTATTTTTCTTGTAAATAAATTATTGTGTGATCAATCTTTTGACATTTTGATAGCAATCATTCCATTAACTTTTTTTTTTCCGGCTATATAAAAAATCAATTATCCTTCATTTTTTTTTTATCTCAACACACACAATATTGGAGTTGCTTTCAGCTGCATTTGAAATCTTATGCTAGGTTAAGTAGCTGGCAAATGAGTCTCAATTGAGCAGATGAAGCATGAGGAATTGTTTCACTTTGCAAAAGGAGTCATCACAGGGTTGAAAGTCAATGTTGATATTCAGAGGTACTCATAAATATTTAATTGTCTTCCCATTTTTCTACGTCGTGTATCCTTGAGCTATGTGACAGATTTTGTATGATTTTAATTTAGGGACATTATCATGTTGTGGATCCCTAAGTTAATTAAAATATATGTTGTATTACAAGATAATTACTCATTTTCCTCAAGTGGAAGCTTTTTTCCCAAGAAAGAATTTGCCTAATGTTTAACATAATGAGGTTATTCCAAGTATATTTTTCTCAGAATTATGTTATATTTGTGACATTGATATGTTGATACAATTTACTTTTTGATATTGAAGTTGACTTTCTCCAATGAATGCTGATATCCGCAAATGATGAATGTATTATATTTTCTCATGAGTTTTAGGAAGGCATTTTGGGACATCAAACTTACTAATAAAATATCATTTTACTCCATGTAATTAAATGGGTTATTATATTAATAGATTTTTTTAAAAGTAAGTCATATATTTCTACGAGTTTTGTAAATTGTATTAAATGGAATCAATATATATTGCTTGCTCATGTAATTAATGATTCTTGTTATTAGATAAATGTTTCTTTTGTGCGTTGAGAAATATTATAGCTCTTCAACATATTTGACTAAAAAATGCAAGAATGTGTTCTAAAAATAAATGCATCACTCTCGTCATTAATACCAATTGGTAGGTCTATAAGTTATGTACTTGTCAAGGGACAAAAATGTAATTTATGCTTATCCAACTCGAGTTTCTTACCTTCTACATTGATTTTTGCTATTATTATTCGTAATGTAAACGATGAGCTGATTCTAGATAGTGGCATGAGGGGTTTGGTGAATAATTTATAAGCTGAATTCCTATTGCAATTGGCAGCGTTGGACTTTATAGTCTGTATAGCTTTTGATGTATTTTCCATGATTGACTCAGGGAATCAAATTTCTTCTTTGGTAGCTGGATATCGAATCTAATATGTGTGGGTGGGGGGATGCTAACTATACGGCCAAACAAACGCCAACTTGCGGCCATTTTGCCATTGTTATTTTTTTGTACTTTTTATCACTCTACATTCTCTGTTGACTTAAAAATAATTTTATCGTTATGGAAAATATTTTTGAATAATCTTTTATTTGCTAAAAGTTTGTCATTGTATGTGTAAACCTTAATCTCAATGCTGCATTTGAGGTGAACTCTATTTTCTTTTTCTATTATTATTTATTTATTTTATGTTTCATTTTATTTATTTGTCATTTGCTTCATTAAATTTGTTTTTGACATGTGTCTAGGATTGTAAAATGACCGAGCCAGTTGAACTTTATTTGAGATTGGCTCATCCATGGCTTGTTCAAGCTTTTCTTATTAGATATATGAGTTAAGCTAATAAATGATTGACAAATGAAGTAACATGCAAATTACAAAATAAATCAAACTAAACTCATTTTTACCTATGCAAAATAATGTGTTTGATATTGGTTTAGAGAAAAACAAGTCAATCTTAGGCTGTACTAAATACTCAGTGGGCCGACACTATCTTGGATCAATTAATTTGTACTTCTATACATGTCAAGACTAGATGTTTTGTTTATTTATGTTTCAATTTGGTTGATAATTATCTCTTTTGTGGTGGGTTTTTCATAATTAATTATGATTTACGTTGTCCTCCTTTGTCCTTTTTCCTGTTAGTAGTTTTTTCATATTTTCATATTATACCTTCAGATTGAGTCGTTGTTGGACAAGGAAAATTTTACATGAGAAGAGCTTCTGGATGAAGAAGAGATAATCCAAGAATGCAAATTATTAAATAGAGTTTTTTTACTTTTCAGGTGCATAATTCTATTTATTAGTCAAGTCATCTATGTTATGAGTGTCTTTTTAATTAGTCATGGTTCCTTGGCATTCACACCCTTACCATGACATGTTGGTTTCACTATTAATTTGGAAGTTTTGTGAAGACGATGTGAAATTTTATTGGTATTTAGTTTGAAAGATAGAGCTCAGGTTGACTAGTTGTTCTACTACATCGTTCAGGAGTCTTCAGATGCAGATAGCAAACGAATGTTCAGACGTCAAATCGTTTCAATTTTCAAATCAAATTTATTTTCCCTGAAACTGGTTTTATAAACACGAGGTATTAACTCAATTTACTTGGTTGTTGATTAGTCACTGCAATAAGTCAAAAAATCATGATCTATGTCAAGGATATGCACACTGGATTTAAAAAAAAAATTGGAACTATTACATATCTTTAGATTTCTAATAGCAGTTTTGAAACTCTCGCCTCATGATCGTCCATTGATTCTGGGTATGACGTTAAGTAATCGTTTTGAAATAAATTATCATTTTAACAAAATCACATAGAAAAAATATAACGGTAATCGTGCAACGCACGATGTACCACTAGTAAACATAATAAAATGTAAAACTCTAAAAGAAGTTTAGGTATCTAAAATGTTGAAAATTGAGATATCTCAAGAAGTTATATTATTATGAGAAAAAATAGAATTAAAAATAAAAATTGTCGATAATATTTTTGTACATAATGTAACACTTCATATTATGAGTAGCAATGATATTGAAATAATTTATCTAAGTACATCGATCGAAGAAATAATTGGCCAAAGAAAATGACGTTATTTCAATAAAATTGAGCCCTTGTTTGGGAACCATTTAAATAAGATCTTGGGAAATATGTATTTTGGAACATTAATTTTTTTGGCGAATGCGTGATTAAGAAAGAATGGAATATTTTGAATTAATGTGTAATATTATTTAATTGGAGAATGTGTGGTTGATAAGAATAGAGAAAATAATAAAATTTTAATGGAACCCAAACATGAGCTAAATTTACTAGAAAAACTTGAAATTTCTAGACCTACACGAAAAGTGAAAGAAAAAATGATGTCGTAATATGTAATGCAGACTCTTCACATATAGAATTTTAAAAAGATAGGTAGAGGCAGTCAGTCATAGGTCCATATTTTGTCATTCGGACAATACTTGAATATTTAAATGCAACTATAGACAATTTATGTGGCATGGCCATTAATATTATCTTTGAAGGATTTAATATGCATGAAGCATTCAAATGATATTATCGTAGAGGAAATAAATACGCGTTGAACTTTTTTTTTCTTGACCATGATTTTTTTCCATTGGATTCTTTTAACATTATTTTAATGAGGCATCTTTTGTAGAATACCAAAAAATATATATATACACCTTTTTTCTTTTTTTCGATTTTCCCAAATGTTTTTTCCTAATAAGATTTTAGTGAGTTATATTCTTTGTGTAATGATGTCCAAAACCTACAAGATATTTACCGTACGCCGCACAGAGAGAGCAATGACACAATCATTTTTCAACAAATCGTCATGTAATTAAAAACAAACAAAGATTGATAAATATATATCATCTATGAAGACAATATTGTTTGAAGGCTATAACAAGACATCACAAAACATGTTTCACCAGAATTGCAATATTGTTGACATTGAAATACAAGAAATGAATGGCTCAATACAAAATTTTCATTTATTGAAATCAAGAGCAAGAGGAATAGATGTAATATTTTTCCTTATCTCAAGTTTTGTTCAATGAATTTTCTTAACAATGTTTTAACGAGGCATATAATTTGCAATCTGTTATTCAAATGGGAGTGTTGTAAATTATATGTTATTAGTGATTGACCATTTATACCCATGTAGCTCTAGTTATTATGACGATTGATAAATATATTTTGTACACCTATCTAAACTATTAAACTTGGGTATTTATTATTGACTTGGATGAATTATAACTTAATTATGTGTTAGTTTTGTTTGTTAGATAAAATTCGAGATAAAGTGAGGGAATTGAACAAAAGAGGTGGAAAACGGGCGAAAAATGAAGAAATACAAAGTGCTGGACTAAATTGCATATTTCAATAATTGATTCACACTTAATATCGATAATGGAAGAGATCTGATTCAATTGGATGAAAATGAAAGTTAAAGGACCAAGATTATGGGGTCTGTTTAAGCCCTATTTTTTGTATAAAATAAATTTTGAAATAATAAATTGATAGAGCATGCGCGGTTAAAAAATAAGGAAAAATTTAGGATTTATGTATAATATTATTTTATTCAATAATGTATAATTGAAAATGAGAGAGATAGAAATGTATTTTGAAAAAATTGTGATCAAACAATAGTTATATTAAGAAATGACTCAATTTGAACAACTATTAAATTAGAGGATTGAATTGCACGAAATTGATAATGAAGAAGGCGCGCACGCAGAGTGAAAAACTGGCGTGTGTCACTAAATTAGCAAGGGCCAAACCAGCAAAACAGCATGTGTGGCTAAGATACTTGCATGCCTAGGCATGATTATAGGACGGACTACACAATTTTTAGCTGGAACTCAAATTCTTGTGGAATTAAAATTCTAACACAATCTTTATCTTATCGTATGACTCTTTTAAATACAAAACTTGGTCAAAACATAAAAAAAACTCTCTCGAACCTCTTTGTACACATTCATACCATCAAGTTCATTAAGAGCGAGAAGTCAATTGTTATATTTTGAGATTATATTTTGAGAGAGGACATCAGACCCTAACAAGAAATTAAAGATTTCAACATTGGATTTGAAGATCAAGATCTTTTACATTTTTTTCATGATTAGGGTGATAAATTTCCATTATTTTTCTTATATTAATGCTAGTCAAGATCTACTTTTGTAATTTCAAAACTAGTATTTTTTATGTTTTCTGATTAAATTTGCATACATATTGCATTATTTAATTATTTCGTCATCTATTAGATAATTAGTTGCTTGTTGTAGTATTAAGAGACTCATAATAAATTTAAAACATGACAATATTAACGCACGAAAAATATATTTTAGGAATAACAATATTGTATCTGCAATCATATAGATAATCTAAAATTTAATGCGTTCTAATCATTTAAATTCGTACTAGGATTAGACTTGGGTCATGATTATATATAATTAATTTAATTTGGAAAAGAAAGTTAAATATCAAGAACGCATGAATAAAATTAAATTATAAATCAAGAATTGAAATAGATAAAAATAAGATGACTCTAAATCAAATACAATCATCCATGTTTGATAAAAGCCGAATTTTTCACAAATTTTTTTAGAATATTTTGGAATAAATAAAATAAAAATCTCTTTTGTGTTACTCATTTAATCAATAACTAGTTAATTGGAAGCATTGAATTCAAATAACACAAATAAATGTAATGATAAATCTCAATGAAATAATTATTTAAAATCAAATCACAATTTCAAATGTCGATTACATCAAATCCTTGATGAGAAGATTAGTTCGTGATACATGGAAGAGACATTGTCAACTTCATAATAAAAAACATATAGAAGAAAAGAGAAACTATTTTTGGTAGTTATTCAATCTTCTTTGTGATGTTGCTCTTGCTTTCTTGCTTGATCTCTTGCTTTTTTTTGCCTCGTTGAATTTTGCTTGGAAAGTGTCTCTCAAGTTATATTTATGCCTTATTCAAGTTCAGGATGGATTTGGATCATTTTTAGGTTTTTTACGGGCCAAGAAAACAACCCTACAGTTTACGATTAAAATTAATTGCAATTTTAATCTAATAGAAAATAATTTTTGTAATTTTTTATACTAATACCTAAATTATCAATTAAACTAATGACAATAAGTAAATGTGATTTTCAAATGTGTGAGATGCATTGTTGAGATGTCGAGTTACTCTTATTATTTCATTATTAGTGTTACAATTAAAGTGACAATTTGAAATAATTTATATTGGCTAATGTTACTAATTTAGTTGAAACCCTCACTTGATAGCGATAAAATATATTCTCCTAATGTGACTCTTCTATCTCTCAATAAAAAATGCAAACATGATAAATACATTAATAAGTCATAGATATCTTCTATCGAACTTTACAATATTTATTATATTGTGCTTAAACACTATTCTCTTTCTCGATAACAATAAAATTTACTAACAATTCAATTGGTGATCAAGCAATTGAAAAGAACGATAAAAACAATAATAAACATACACAAATTAAATCAAATTAAAGTCAAAATAATTAATTAAAAATATCATAACAAGGGTTCATATCATCCAACGATAAAAATAATAATAAACATTCACAAATCAAATCAATTAAAGTCAAAATAATTAATTAAAATCTAAAAATATAATAACAAGGGTCCATCTCTTCCTAACAATATATAAAATTAGCTCAACATATTAAAATTACAAGAAATCATATTTAAGTGAAAATACATAACCCAAATTTTTGGTAAATTGAGAAGATGGAGATAAATCTTGAAATTTTGAGTCTCTTCAATGGTTTTTTGATGAATCTCCCTTGCGCCTTCTCTTCTTTGCCCAAAAATTAAGTTTGAATCTCACTTGATTGAATTCTTGCTAGTTCCCTTCAATTCTCTCACAAAAACTATGAATTTTCCTCATTTGAAGATAATAATTGATGAATATTGGAGTATGAGATGTATATGAGAGGTCTCTAATATGTATTATGATGTTAAGTATTTGTAGGAGTAGAAAATTGGTAGAAAATCACGTCCAAATTGACTTCCAAAAAAGTTCCAATCGAATAAGGAAAGTTGCATTCTCGTGTGGATTTTTCTCTACACAATAGTTAGTATTTTGACCATAACTTTCTTTTTTGATATTCAATTGAGGCGATTCAAACTTCGTTGAAAAGAAAACCTAAAGGGTTACAACTTTGATATAAATAGAATTTTTCCAATTCGGATGTTTACTATGCCAAAAAATGGATCTCAATTTTTGACTAACAATGTGTAATATAACTTGTGCAATTGAAAATTGGTTTTGATAATATTTTGATTATATTTCATTCATTTTTGAGTTATAATTACATCCAATTATCTCTAAGTAATCTTCAAAATATCTTATTGTATCCGAATCAACTATTGAATAATTACAATTTAGTCATCAAACTTTCAATTTTACCATTTTCACCATTTTTCGCTTCTTTCTTTTGATTTCCCGTTCAACCATTAGGTTTTATTTATATAGTATAAAATACAACAATTTAAGATATATTTCATCGGAAGAATTATCAAATACCGCTATTTTAGACATCGAATAAGTATAAAATACACTTATCAGCACACCGTCTTGGAACTATAGATGTGGCACCTGGGCACCGCAACTTGAATATGGCTGGAGCCTGGGAGCTAGATCACTGTAAATCCATTTGTTTTTCTATCTTTGAGTGGTGCCTGAGCACCATGATTGTGGAGTCTAGGTGCCCAAGTTCTGTTGAAATCTGTTTTGATGGCTTTAAGTGGTCCCTACGCGCAGAGCCGGCCCTGAGGCGAGG
>CAIGRP010077825.1:0-17876 GCA_903798385.1 Fraxinus cuspidata
AGTAATGCTATTTAGTCTCATTGGGTTTGCAACTTCAGTCTAACTGGCATTAATGTGTCATTAAATAATATGTGAAATTATGTAAATCATTTAATTCCATCTTTTATTTAGTCTATCATCTAGTGTCATTTAAATTGGAGTTGTAACCCAAACGGGGCTTCATATCATTACTCCAAAATTTCCCCTTATATTAATATTGAGGGAATCTGAGAATTTATTTAAAATTAATTGCTAACCGATAGGTATACAAGAGTTGTACTCAATGCGCAATAAACCATGGGCATCTATAATAATTGAAGATTGAAGTTGTTTGTTTAATAAATGCATTACGATACTTTTGAAACTACTTTTTATTCTAAAAAATTCATTAATATAAGAAATACAATGTAATTGAACTCTTTGTAACCAGAACAAGCCATCTACGGCTTAACTAATCTCAATTTTTTAGTTTGTATATTTGTCACAATCACATAAATTTGAAGTAGAAGGATTCACGTTGTACAATGTCATAAAATTTACATCAATTATCGACCTATGACATTATACTTTATTATAGATGGTTCAATTGAAAGACGTCATTATTATGAGAGAGAGCTTCTAATCTCATGCAAGATATGTATTAATTATTTACGTTGCTTTTTAATATGATAATTTTTCACTTGGTAATCAACGAAAACATTACATTCCTTCGAACTTCAAATCGACTCGGGCCAGTGCATGGATCTTAAAACTCTTCTGGATTTAAAGTAAAACTTCTATTTTATTTTTATGTTTGAAGTGAAATATATTGCTCTGTAGATATTTAGAGTAGACACGAGTCTTGACCCCTCGTAACTGCCAACAGACTCCTGGCCATGGTCACCAAACACGTATCATTAATGTATGCTAAATGAGAAAATTAGGATTTGTTCTCTTTACCATTTTCAAGTCGTTTTCTGCTTTCAATTTTTCAAAACAGTAAAAATGTGTTCTCTTTCTCGTTTTCAAAAACGCATTTTTGAAAACAAGTTAAAAATTTACAAAGAAAACACAAAATGACAAATTTGTCGTTTTGAATGTTATTAATTATAATCAAGTCAAAATTTTCAGAATGTGTTTTGGGTGTTTTCAAAACAATTTTTCTAAATGCCAAAAAGAACATATTTTCAACAAATACAAAACTGAAAACTCAAAATACAAAACTCAAAATACAAAACTGAAATACAAAAAAAAATCATTTTAGTGTTTTGAATCCACAACTTATTATTTAGGGGGATATTAAGTCTCTAGCCTTCAAGAGTAAAGTTAATCCCCAACTTATTTAATTATGTAAATTTTAAACCCCCTACGTGATAATACAATCATGCTTGATCTGTCATTGGACAGCTTCAAAAAAAAGCTGTTTTTCATCCAATATTATATGGTCAACACACTTTCTATCAATAAGGGTGACAAAAAGTAAAGTACAAACGACAAAATCCGTGACAAAAACAGTAAAATGAGAAAATCGCAAATGACAACTAAGTGACTCAAGAATTCACTGTTTCACCCTCCAAATTTAGTCGAGTGAAAATCACGTACAATTTGCCGTTTCCTTCCCGTGAAAACACAGATTCACAAATTCAAGAGTATTTTTGAACCACATTATTTTGTAAGAATGTATTTTGAAATAGTATATTGATGGAGAATGTGTAATTAAAAAATAAGGAAAATTTATTGATGTGATAAAAAATATTATTTTATTGAAGAATGTGTAGTTGAAAATGAGTAGAAAAATGAAAATGAAATAAATAATATAGCTCAAATAGGGGCTAAATAAGTTTCTGTTGAATGCATGGAACCTCAATTTTGAAAGTCAAGGACCCAAAACCACTTTCGACTGCACCATTGGGGGATTCAGCCCTAAATTTTTCATTGAAAGACGTTTGGGGGAAATGGGGCAAAAACTTCTTCAAGTTCAGAAACCTAAAAGTGGTCATTCATGATAAAGAAACCTGTTACAACTTTCAGTCACTCTTACATGAGATGGCCATCAAAGATGATTCTAAAACTAAGCAACACAGAAGATAGTATTAATTCTGAAAGATCAGTCCATGTCGCACACTATTGTGAAAATTGAATTCTGAAAGAAATGTCGACGATGGCACACACTCGCATGCTCGGGTTTTACATATGTACCCTGCTATTTGAACAGGGCCGCGTCGCCCCTGTTCCTCAGGCCCTCCACCTTTACATATTATCATTTCACTAAAAATGTTTATAAATAAATTTCTTACTCCTAAAAAGAGCTCATAGATCATAAACTGAGTTTATTAAAGACTCCAGAGTGAAATAATCCATTAATCTGCAAATTGAAAAATATGCTCCATAATTTGTCAATCAAAAGATATTTTATACCTGCTGCTATATATAAAAGAAACTTTTCTACTTGTAGATATATTTGAAATACCATGTTGCACTTGTGCTAACCCCTGGTCAGCAAAATGATGGGGCACCCGAAATTTCTCTCAGTTTTAAACAGGTGTACATGAACTGAACCTGGTATTTCTCAGTAATGACATCAATGGCCTAAATTCAAAAGAACAAACAACCGCATTCATGTATGAGGAGACAACTTCATGTCCATCCTTGTGCAATTTCACACTGATCCTTTTTTTGTCAGGGCGACTGCCAGTACGTGGTTACGGGAAACAGAAAAAAGCAAGGAGACAGTTGACCTGAGAAAATCAATATAACAATTATAGTGATAGACATTGTACCCTGTCAGGAATATTTCTAGGCATTGGAAGAGCAGTGACATATCTCTGCGGGAAAGGTTTATGAATACTCGACTTGACATCAGAGTTTGATGCTGTCTCAGCACCATCACTTTGCCCCCGGCCATGGAATTTAGCAAAACGATTTATGACAGAAAACTTCTCCAGATCTAGGCATTCCACTCTCAGGTCCAATATTGATGCATACTTGTCTAGCCTGCAAAATTAAATATCAATATCAGTACTAGAGCCGATAAAAACAAAACATGAACACTCTACCGCTCCAACCTGCCCCACTACCGGGTTCCAAAAATAGAACAGATACAAGCATAAAGGAATAAAGAAGTAAGAACACAAGAATTCCAAAAAAATACTACCTCCGTCCCATAAAAATAAACTTGGTTTCCTTTTCGTCTGTCCCAAAATTATAGGCCAGTTTCCTTATTGAAAGTATAGATATTTTTTAGTTTTCTAATATGCCCATGTTTAATGTGTCTTGCTATCAACAAATATAAACTAATCCTATTTATACCATTATTTAATATATGGTATATTAGAAAAAAAGTAATAAAAATTTATATTTCTAACTATATTACTTACATTTTCTTAATTTGTGTGAAAATAAAAATAAGCCTATATTTATGGGACGGAGGTAGTATCACAATAGTAGAGCACTACCAGAGATGCACTAAATCATAAATAGTTTTAAAGATATAACAGTATTCTGCAACCTTGGATACAAGTCCAAACGAAAGAAATAAGCATCAAGAACAGGAAGCAAGTAAAGAAAACAGCGTCTCTTTTAGTTTTTAGCATGTGCTAATTAAACAGTGCTCAAAATCGCATTCTAGAAATCTGCCTCCCCCCACCATTTATTCGAAATAGCTAAAAGGGCACATTCAATGTTTGATCAAAATTAGAAAAGATGCAAAAAGGAAATTAAAGAATTTGACCATGCTCATGAGATGTACAACAAATGTCTACATATAAACAATCTATGCATGCATGGTAATGCAAAGAAGATGGGGACAGGTTACATTCTCTCGGCACATCCGTTTCATTCCAATCTTCATTCTCTTTGCACCTTTCTCCAGTTTCGAAAAACCAAGAAACATCTACTGTTATAAAGTTTTTCTTCCACCTCATATACTATGTGGCCGTTGGGTATTCTGTGGACAAAGTCCTTGGGCTAATGTATTTACAATGCATCGACAGGGCTATCTCACACTTCAGACATCTATATCCAGTCCCTTTTGTTATGAAATAGGGTTACAAAAAACAAAATGCAGGGCAACTGTTCGTAATTACCCAATTGGATGTGCCAAGGCATGACTATTTTATTCTTTACGCAATGACTTTCTGAATTTTTACTTATTTTAATACATTTTTTATAATGGAATAAATGCAAATAAAAATGACAACTCTATCCCATCCCAGCACAAAGTATGAGACTTCATTTTATTTAAAAAGATTAATTTAATTTTAAGTCTAAAATTGAAATTTTTATCTTAATAAAAAGTTCTTTGTAGAAGCACAGATGCAGTTCTGTAATCGTAAGAAAGACTCAAACTGACAAATTATAAACTTACCTACTAAAGTCTGACCATAAAATACAATCTTCCCCCTCCCTTTAATCAGCACCAAACACAATAAAGAAAGGAAAAACAAATTCTACCAAAGTTTAGAAAAGCTAAATAGGATATCGAGTCATTTTGCTTCTGGAGGCAACACATAAGCCTCACCATTAACCAATAGAATAATTCAAAAAAAAATTAAAGATAAAAAATTATACTCGTAAAATACATAAACAATCTAAAAGTTCATAAGAAAACATTTCAATAAAACTGGAAGTCTTATTTGCACCTAAAAACATAACATGGGGTAGGGCAAGCACATGTTCTTCTCTTCCTCTCTTCTTTAACCTTCAATTATTTTCTTTACAGCATTTGGGGATGGACAGTATTTAAAAAACCCCATACCACCACTCAATTATCGCTAAGCTCCATGGTTCACGAGTAAAAATCACTTCTAACTTCAAATATTAGGTTATAAATGAATAACTATCATCAAGGTGAATAGAGTATGGGTCCATCTTTGCAAGAAATTTGAAAAACAAGATAATTTACCTCGAGAACTCGTTTTCTAGCTTCATTGCTCTTCCCATAAACTCTTCAATAGCTTTTCCAAAACGAAGGCCGCCAATTCCCTCAGTTTTTTTGCCCTTAGCAGCAAGTCTACAATATATTTTGTAGAGAGCTAGTTATTCAGACAAAAAAGTAATCCGAATAATAACTACCAAAAGATCAAAGCAATAAATTGACTGAACAACTTCAAGCAATATCTGTCTGTCTTACACGTCTTCTCCATCACAAGGCATATCTGAATCACTTGAGCGAGAAACTGCGCTGCAAGACTCTCCCAATGCTATCCTGGAGACAGAGTAAGTCACACTCTCATAATCTGAGCTAGTATCAGCACAGAGAATTGCTGCTTGTGGAGGGCAAATCAATTGCTGCATAAGTTGTGTCGTCAAGATAAGCCTTCTCTTTGATCTAAGCACTTGCAGTCCATCTTCAATCAAGTCAACATCTTCCACCTGCCATCAGAAAAGAAGAAAGAGGATGTGGAGTGACCATGTGAGTAAATCAAGTACATGAAGAAAATAGGAGCATAGTTAGCAACACCATCACACCTTATCAGTTAGACGATTTGCTGCTTTACACCAATTGACTTCTGCCATCCTGCGAGTAGTAAAATGCATGTAGATTAACAAATAAATATTAACAGTATAAAGGAGAACATTGAAATTCATTAGCATTAAACATATGTAATTAAATCAATTAACTGTTCAACTCCACTATATAATATAAACAAGGGTCTGTAAAGAAAGAAAAAAAACTGAAAAGTTGCTATTCATGATAACCACCTGAGAGTTTGAAGATTTTGGGAACCCTGTGATATTTCCTTTTGCCAAGGATGATGTTCAGAAGTATCATCCTTACGCTTCTTGGATTCCGACTCAGGAGAAGAAAAATGTTCAGTTGCTACTGACAAAGGAATAGAACTTTGTTGGGCCCCACCAATTAGACTTGCACCGTCCATAGAATTGTGTGTGTGCAAACTACCGGAAGATTTCCCAAGAGTAAAAGGTGGTTCGGTTGTTCTTAAAGTGGTGACCATGCTTGCATCATACATCGGCAAAATTCTTCCATTTTTAAAAGTTCCATACTGATCTAACCAAGATGGTGCAATTTGAGAACCACAAGAAATTCTAGGAGAAGTATCCCTACCAAATGCAAGAACGTCCTGAGAGGCATCAGCTGACCTGGAGAATGTTTGCATTCTAGAATCCCCAGATGAAACTGCAGCATAAGAACCTATCGTGTCTCCATTAATAGCACTGTATTCATTTACCTGCCCTCCTTCTGAAGCTACTTGATGAAAACCTGGACCATTATCTGGTCCTCTCATTCTCTTTGAGACCCTAATGTTTGGATCAACCTCTGCATCCTTGATGGCCTGCACTTGATTTAGTAAGGAGTAATTTTCATGAGAGAAGCTATTCGGTTTCAAATATCGACCAAATGCTTCAATATCCTTTTGTATTGAAGAAGAATTAGCATGAGAATCATCCAAGGGATACTTGACAGAAGATACTTTCCCAAGTCCCTCATTCATCTGTTGAACTATGTCAGTGTTTACAGATGTTACTTGTAATTCAGAGCTTTCCTTCAAGCTCTGCCCTTCCCCACTAACAACTGCAGAGTTCATAGGAATTCCACGGAATTTGGATGAGAGATTCTCACCTTTCCTCATATACGAATCGCCTGCAGTATGGGGTACAGAGGAACTAGATTCCACAATATTCGGTTGGGTTGACTCTGAAAAATGTGCCGACGCCTTATAAAACTGAGAACCCTGAGCTTGTTGGTGTGTAGGAACATTGGTCCACATAAACATCCGTGCAGATGCATCATGCTGAGAAATGACAGGCACAGCCGATGGCTGAGAAGAAGGTGCATGATCCCTAGCTGACATTGTATCAGTTGAACCTCTTGCCCGTAGATCATTAGTGCTGGTTTGCCGAGATGTCCCCCCCGAAGACACATGATTACCATGTGGAGTACTGCAAGATGCATCGAGCAAAAAAGTTTCCTTAGATCCTTTCTGGGTGGAGTTGGAGGCACTTCTATCAAAAGACGAGTTAATATTCTGATTTACAGACATTTGTCCACTTGCCCCAGTCATCTGCTGTTGATGAAGATGACTTGCTGAGTAGCCAGAGCCAGAATTTAATGTTGAAGAAAAATTTCCACGAATCTTATACAGAGCGGTTCCGCTTTCAGATTGTCCTGGAATTCCATATTTTTCATTTTTTATCTGAGTCTTGGGTTGTTCATTAGAAAAAGACACTGATTGAATTGAAGATGTTGTAACTATGTGTGGGCCCTTCTCTCCAACTTCGGCAGCAGCATGACTTGAATGTGGAGAATCACTCGTATGTTGGACAGTCTGAGAAGAAGGTGAATGTTCCGAAACTTGCATCCGTAGAGATGGAGGACCAAGTTGCAATCTGAAACCTTGAGAGGCAGCAGAATGATTGCGGTGGAGGCGGTCAACAGAACCATCATGATTTTCTGTTTCAGGTAGCTTAGATGATGCATTCTGTTCAGATGAATTGAAGTGCATCATGGAACCATGATCAACCGGTTGATCCACCTTGTGAAGAAGCTCCAGCATGTTTTGACTAGATTGAACACAAAAAATTAAATAAGTAGCAGTACGTAAAATACTAAAGGAATTACACATGAACAGTGAGTTACCTTGATGAAGTCTTGTTTGGTGAATATGCATCAACAGATTTGTTGAAAGGAACAGAAACATTAGGTGTATAACCAGGAATGCTGCCCTGGGATTGCCCCTCGTTCAGGCCTTTATTGTCTCTTTGAAGATCAGAAGATTGCCGCTGTAAATAAGAATACATATTCAAACCTTCTAATGCGTAATATATACATACATATTATATCAATTCATAAAAAATGTTGAACAACACCATAGATTTCTTTGAGACCTGATCAAAAAAATTTGACAGGCCAAGATGCACATTCTGGTGGGACATGGCCAGGGCCTGGGTAGGCTGCTTCATTTGATGAGCAGATTCCACATCCTCGTCCAAGTTTCCCATAGGATGATACTGAAACTTGCGAGGACCAGAAGCTTTCCTCCCAAGCTGATTAGTTGTCTTTTGCTTGCCAGTGGGCAGAGGTTGTGAATCACTAGCATCAGACAACCGACGGTCCCTCAAACCACTAGGAATGTGCTGTAATAAGTTTGGCAGACTTTCATTAGAATCCTCTCTGTCACAACCATGCGCTGAGTCCAAAACCTGATCATCTTCATTTGTGCTGTGCAGCATGTTCCCTAGGCCTTCACCTCTTTGGGATTTAACCAAAGGATTGGTATTCTTCCATTGATTAAGTGAATAACTATTCTGAACAAATTGACTGTTTTCCGCATCAACCCCTGTGGCACTTGAGTTAGGCATGGAAGCAGCATCACTCAAACTCAAGCCCCCTACATTTCCCTTGGAATGTTTTGAAGGACCCAAGGCTTTCCAATTGGTTGGTTGTTTTCTTCCAGTATTCTCAGAATTCCAAAGTGTAGAAGTGCTTGTTGAATTTTTCTCTGCATCAAGAGAATGTTGTGAGACATTTTTAAATAGCTGACTCCCTTCAGCAACTGATCTTTGCAGTGGACCACAATTTGACCACTGATTTGCTTCCTCCAAAGGCTGGACAAGTCTTTGAGACGTCTCAGACTGCAATATTTGACCAGGTTTACCTTGAAACTTGTGTCCAAATTGATCAAATCCCTTGGCATTCTGATAGTTATTGTTCATATGGCTGTGATCAGGAGGAGCAAAACCAGGATGGAATGCTGAAGGCATCCGCATAGTGTCATCAGGCAAAGAGTCATCTTGTTTACCACTGTCATTGTACGGTGAAAAGTGCTGATTTGATGGAGGGACTTCAGTACTGTTTACCAGACCACTCCACTCCTCTTGTGGCCCTATATCACTGCTCGAAGTTTCTGCAACAGCTGATTGCATGAGAGCACTCCAACTACCACTTTGAATAGAAGGAAACCCATTTGACAACCCACCATTGTCAAACAAACTACCCGCGTCTCCACTAATATCAGAACTTTTGCCAAAGGCAGCCCATATATTATCATCTGAACCAAACAATATCTTTTCTTCAGCAGGATCTAGGGCAACTTCTTTCTGACTCGAAGAGTATTGCCTTGTTGGTTTTTCATGTGAAAGCCCCTGTGAAATAGATAGATTCTGCCTCCCGCTGAAGTCCTGCTGAGGTGCATTTCTTTGAATGAGATTCACTGGCTGGATGCTCTCCATATTTATCCCAGTATTAAGAGCTAGACTAGAAACATGTCCAAGTATATTCTCATTCTGAAATCTGTGTCTAGATATTGAGGTCCCTTCTTGCATGCTAACATGATCTGCAAGTTGATTACCTGGAAGGGAATTACTAAAGGTTGACGTCTGCAGCATTGATGGTCTATCTATGACCATCTGAGAATACTGGTTCACAGTCAAACCCCTTGAACCAGAAACAGGAACTCCATAAAGAGAGTGATCAGCTAATTGAGGGACTAGATCCCCTGAATGTTGCGCCTGGCCAAGGTTTAGTGGAGAAACGTTAAGGGACTCTTGCATGGTGGGAGAACCATGATGCAGCCAATTGGCATTACCAAGATCAGCCACCAAAGGGTGATGAAATGTGTCAGAACTTGGAGCACCATTGATCTGAGGGGAGGACTGGTGGCCAGATGCCTGCTTAGCAAAAGGGAAATTCTGATTTAATAAATTTTGTTGCCTTGAATCTTGTTGGCGAAGTTGCTGCTGCATTTGGAGCTCTTGCATTTTCCTTAACATGACTTGTTGTTGTAGTTGCTGCATGTCATTGAACCCAGACTGTTGACGCTGCAAAGATTGCAGCATGCTTGGGTGTTGATGACTCATCTGTTGCTGATCACCAAAAAGATCAAAACTAACGGGAGATATAGATGCTTCTGGTCTTACTGAAGCTTTCGACTGATGGTCAAGGCCACTCCTTTGCTCCAATTCACGGATGGATAAGCCTCTTGCGTTTATAAGATTCTGCTGATTAGAATCTGTATCCATTGCCAGAAAGTTTGCTTCACTATGTTGAAACTGACTGTTGTACATCGAGCCATTCAAATCTAATCGTTCACTTTTGGGCTGACTTTTACTAAAATCAGTCCTCGGAGTTGATTGACTGAAGTTCAAGCTCTGTGATGCATGAAGACGATAATTGCTCGATCCTGTATCTCTCTCTGTTCATAAAAACAAGAGAAAAAAATATATGAAAAAAAGTCCTTAGCTGAATATCATTCGTGCTGTCTGCCCTCAGAAGACATCACAAAGAACTTACATGTTAACTTTCAGTAGAGGGAAAATGGCAAACAAAAAATTGAACTTTTGATTTCAAGCAGCCAGTTATAAATACCTGAGTTTTGTAGATTATAATTTTTTGTGTTAGAATTCACTACATCAATTTGTCTCTCTCTTCCTTCCCAGTTCACCTCTGGCCAATTCCCTTCCACAACCTGCGAACAGTGCTGCTCCTGTGACAAATTGTTTTGAGCAAAGAAATTGTGAACCTTGTCTCCAAGTTCGTTTCCAGGCATAGATTCACACCCAAACTTTTCAGCTTTTATACATTGATATGCTTAAATTGATAAATAAAGATTATCACTAGTTAAGTTTTATTATACTTTTTTGGCTAGTATCCACCTTAACAACATCAAAATTAATGTTATATACAAAAAACAAACATGACTATAATCTCATCCAATTTCTCTTGTCTATTGTCAATCCTCTGCCAGCTGCTTAACCTTATTATAAGTCCTGTCTGTCCTGAAAGAATGGTCAAGTGCAGTTAATAATCACGTTCAAATAATGATGCCAAAGCAATCAAATGAAAGTTAATATAAACACTAACAATACAGTGACCAATGTGGGTAGTAAATAACATAACAGTACAGTGGCCATCATTGTAAAACAAAGGTATAACCATAATTATGTTCAGAATACTATGAGCAGGCAACTGTAACAATACACTCCACGTGCGCTGAGCTCTAAATCAGCTACATTGCGTCCCTTATTATGGAGGAAAAAAATCCTATAAAATGGCCAAAGAAGAGGTTTGGAAAAAAAAAAGGAAAATCATATACAAGTCCTAATCTTCCAATTTTCTTAATCTTAAATGTTATAAAAGAAAGTTCCACGCACTTACGTATGAGGTTCTTTTGTGTTAACTTATTTATGCTAATTATTCACATTAAGAAATTAATTATCTCCCATTTACCATTGACTATGTTTTAGAGTTCAATTTTTCTCCTCACTGTAATCTAATTTTGACCGAGTAAAATCCATCTATAATAGCCAAAAGAATTGGAGTCTTATTCAAAAGTGTCAATGTCAACAGGAGTATTGGGTTCACCATTTCAAAAATACCAAATCTTACTTTTCAAACCACTCTTTGAGAATGCCTAAATACCAAAAATGGAAACAAATATTTGACCTTGCTACCAAACAAGCCCTGAAGATCTTTATGATGCAACTGAATACGTAAGATCTAAGACGCGTGTATTTTCTTATGCTCCTGTTCAGTTTCACTTTTGCAGGCAATTGTCGAATAATAATACTTCCGACCATAGTTACGATCACCAAATGGGCAGTGCTGAAATGGGGAGAAAAGTGAAAAGGAATTTGCTACCACGAAAGGCTGGGTATGGATGTTTAAAGCAGCTGGGATGGGAAGAGGGTTTTGAGGCAGCTATGGGTTGCAAGCGCCAATGAGAAAGAAGAGTGACTACTGGGTTCTGGCAGAGTTTGGATTGTGGGAATAGCTTTGGGGTGTTTTATTGGAGCTTTGGCTGGGGAAGAAAGTGGAACAAGGGAGCGTTGGCATCAGTGGTTTGGGTGTTGGAGCTTTAGCCAGTGTAGCAGCGCTAGATTGGGTGGGGCCGCTAGAACATGCGAGCTAGAGATAGGGAAAAAAGACAGATCATATGAAGCAGTTTTCTCTTTCCATTTTTTGTTATTTCTTGTTTTCTTATTCATTTAAAGTAAAGGGAAATTTATCATTTCAAGGCACGCTAACTGGATGGAAACTATTAGTCCTGACAAGCGGCGCTAATTAATGAAATGTAAAGGTTCGAATTATTATGAAAAAAAGGTTGGGAACGAGATTCCTATGAGGGTCAAACGTTGGGAACGGAGACTATATTTTACACAAAATTAAATGTCAAGACTTCATATTTTTTTCCATGGTAGTATCTCTACATCTCTTCAAAATCTCTCCCATCTCCACAATCTCCCTTTTCCTCAGCTCTCTCTCCTAAGTCTTAGATCCCTACCTAACCCTAAAACTTCTTAATTGTTGGTCTATTAACCTCAGATTGTCAACAAGAACAAATTATAAAGAGATTCACGTTTTTTGTCCAGATATCAGGTTTCTCAGCATGTCTCCTTCACTGTGGAAGATTCACCATTAGCCTGATTATATTTTGGTTCTTTCCATTTTAAATGGCCATTTCTGTAGTCTAATAAATATTCCGTTTTTAATTTCCCTGGTGTTATGCTTGCCCTAACATGAAGCTTGTCGTGTTTTCTACATGTCGAAATGAGAAAAGACACGCCACGTGGCCGACATGTATAACGAGGGTCACATGCATGCCAGAGACCAACACTTAGTCCTTGGCATGACCATGCTTCATAGAATGACATATAAGATGTTATGGTACGCTTTCCACATTGTCACTCTTATATCTCTATTTTATGCTTTCAGAAGGCATAAGAATATCTCCATCAACGTGCTTCGAAAGTGATAACAGATCAAGCGATTGAGAGGCATGTTCCTATATCTTGAATTATCTAACATAAAAGTTTCCCATACTAATAAAATCTGCAATTTTATTGGGAGTAATGGTTTGACGCAGGAACCATCAGAAATGGAATCACACAAAAAGTGCGGCATTGTTTACTCGTATACTAGCCATGCATTTCTTGATCCCACAGCAAGTTCCAGTAAAAAATTAACCCTTCTGAACAGATCTTGAGCATGTGATAAAATATTTGTCATTAGTAATTCCCTTACTTGACCACTGAACAAGGTCACCATCCTCATGGTTCACCAATAAGTAGTTAAGAAATCAAGAAAATAAGGAAGCTAAGGATTCTCAATCCAAGTGAAATCCAAAATAACAGTGATTAAAATTCCAAAATATAAAGATGAATAATTAAGAAAAGCAGACGTGCAAATGAGACAAAATCACACTGAACTAAGTCATTGCGTTGGTTTATCAGAATTTAATAGATGAAAAAGCCCGAACCTAACACAGTGCCTGCACATATTACTGAATTCAAGCCACTAAGATCAGCTGGATAAATACGAACACAAATTCTCTCACATCACACGCAGATGCGCATACAAATTCGTTCCCAGACCTAACCTGGCATAATTATAACAAAACCCCTATAAATAGTAATATTATAAAACCCAGTATATTCCTCAAAAGCGCCATTTGCTCCACAAATTTCTAAAGATTAAGAATAAAAATTAAAAAAAAAAAAAAGAGCGTCCCGACGAAATTCATAAATCATAGACCAAGACATCAAGATAAGCTTAATATAGACCTTGTCCACACCTCAAGTCCCAAAACATTAGCCAATTCATAAATTCTTAAAACATAAAATACGTGCAACAAACCAGCACGCATATATGTACGGGGAGAGCACGTTAGGGTTTGCGATGAAAGAAATAACGAGACTTACATGGATATTGAGGAGTGGATGCAGAGAAAAATGGAGCTAAAAATCGTTTTGGGGAATTTTACTCTAGGGTTTTGAATCGGCGAAAATATAATGGAGGAGCTACTTTAGAGAGAGAAAGGGAGGAGTGGGAGAGCGACAATTGATATGAGAAAGGTGCGAATTTTTCAACGAACTGTCCCAGATGAGGTTCGGTTCGAGGCTGAGGCTGAGGAGGCTCGGGGAGTACGTAGAGAGAGGTGCATTGGTTTGGGCAGACTCTTAATGAACCAGTTATCCACCAATTAGATTCCGCCGCATGGAATACGAAATAAGTAGGGTTTTTTGAAATTATTTAAATGGTGATTATATTGTCACTGCCGTTTTTAATTAATACACCATTGTAGTTAAATTCTTTTATAGATGGAAAAAAAATTCGACAAATTTGATACCCTAGGGTCCTGCCCCGAAAGGGGCGTGGATTACCCGCTTAATTGAATATTCAGGACAGAGGCTGGTAATTTTATCTTGGGATGGGGGCGGGTAACTTTTAAAAATAAGTAAAGATTAAAAAATATATTATAATCTTAATCTAAAGAATGAGAGCAATAAAATGAATTATCAAAAACTTTAAAAAAAAAATTAAATGAGACAGTAGACGGGGCAAGGGCCTCGCCCCGCCTTAAACGGGTAACGGGGTAGGGAATTGCTCGACGCCCCGTCTCGTTGCCATCCCTAAATTCTTCAATGTTTACTCATTATAACAATTTTTTTTTTAACTTTTTTTATCGAATTCCTATTTTTCAATATTCTATTAATTAGTATGTCTCATCATTTCTGGTGATTTATATTAAAATATTTTAATTTCATACTTTGAAATAAGGGAAAAATTGCAAACAAGACTAAACGATTAATGTTTTAACATTAGAAAGATTAGAGGTCGACGTCTCTTAAAAGTAGAGTCGAAGAGTCACAACTTGGTATCGGAGCAAATGCTTTTGTTCTAGAAACTTTAAACAGGAATACTAGAGTTCAAAAGAAATGAATCGAGTCTTTTAAACACAAAAAAAATTGCCTAATGCACTGTTCTCCATTCAATGATCAATAATTTATCAATCTCAAGCTATGCAACAACTTATCTTCCACCAATAATTGAGATAAGTGATGAGACAATAAATGCATTTACTTTGAGAAAATATTAGAAATATGGTCGGGTAGACTTCAAGACGGTAGAAAAATAAGAGAGAAGTGTATCATAAGGAATCTAACAAAATTTGCATAAATGATCGTTAAATAAACGAGATGAAAAGAGTTGTTATATTCCTTTTGTATTATCCTTCATTCTCTTAAAATAGGCAATCCTCTAATCAATGTTCATTTTTTTCACATTAGTTTTCACATCTAGCCTTATTTCCATCCGATTTTGCTACAGTGACCTACAGTAACTTCCTATGTAGCAAACCATCTTTGTTGACTTTCATTTTTTGTCACATGAGTTTTCACATGTAGCTTTATTCCATCTGGTTTTCCTACAGTAATTTCCTACGTATCTGTCCATGCATATTTGATTTTTATTTTTATTTTTTTGGGATTGGAGAAACAACTGAAAATATCTTCCATTGGTATCTGCATTTGAAATTAGATAAATATCTTCTTTCATGCATATTTTCTATTGGAGAAGCAAATGTGTAGCTGTTGATATTTTATATAATGTCTTTCTCGTATTTTTAACTTCCTATGTAGCCAACCATCTTTGTTGACTAATTTTTCGGTCCATGCATATTTTGTATTTCTTTTTGGATTGGAGAAGCAAAGGAAAATATCTTGCATTGGTATCTGCAGTTGAAATTGGATAAATATCTTCTTCTTCCATGCATATTTTCTATTTAGAGAAGCAAAGGTATAGCCGTTGATATTTTGTAAAATATATTTCTCGTATTTTTATTATAAATAAAGGAGAGGGCAACCAAGATTTATTTCACCCCGATGCAGTAAAATAATAATCTCTCCACAAATTGCGAGAATCAATTTCACATTCATGTATCGTTCGTTCTTCGTCGTCTCCGGCTCCAATTTTTCGTGTGTAAACTCTACAAATAACCTAATGAAATCCAGAATTCTCGCGCAACACAGAGAGTTATCCTCAACGTTACTGTAAGTTCTTATATAATATTTACTTTTACATCTTTACATATATTTAGATACAGGTATGTACTTTGTGTAAAATATAATTCATTAGAATTTGTGGCACAATATAATTAATTAGGTGTCGTGTCTCCGCACAGCGCAGAGACACGAGCACACCATGCGTCGATGTGTTTTCGTGGAGACACGGAGTGCCCGTGTCTCCACGTTGTACGGATGAGACACGGTGTGTTCGTGTCTCGGTGTGTATTCGCGGAGACATGTAAAAAAACTGAGGAATTTTCTAGTGATCAATAATGATTTATTATTTCTTGATTATTTCTTATAGTTTTTTATATTTCTTTATCCTTGATTCTTTTGTGTTTATTTCATTGATTTTCAAGATTCACTAGAATTTGAGGGTATAAGTGAATATGCAGTAGCTATGATAATTGATTATTAATCACCTTGATCGTAGTATTTTCTCAATTTTTGGGGCTATAGGTTCATTTAATTTCATTGCATTCTTCATAAGACCCTTTAACTTTTTTCCTCTATTATATTGTTTAAGAATCTTTCTTTGTGCTATTAATCTTTGGACTTTTCGCTCTTCAACGTTGTTCGCTCAGTTCTAATCTATGTTGAAATTTTATGAGCGAGGGTAAATTTTTTCATAGAAAGTATACCGTGATGAAGCGGAGACACGAGCACACGCGCGGAGACACGGAGTGCCCTTGTCTCCGCGCTGTGCGCTATTATTATTTTTTTCTTTAAAATAATAATTAAAATGTTTCATTTCATTAGTTTTTCGTGCTGATGAATTAAACATTGCTCAATTTTACTTTCCTTTGATAATGTTCTCATAAGTTTTCATTCAACTTTAATGTTTATTACTATTGTATTGAATTTGACAAATAATGTCATTTAATTATAACATCGTGTGTCCACGATGTGACACAATCGTGCGGTTAATTTTTTTTTTTATTAAATAACATTTAAGATGTTTGAATTCATTAACTTTTCCTTTGTAATGATGAAGAATGAAACAATATTTCAAAAGGTTGCACAATTTTACCTTACAATCTGATTTACATTGGTTGTATGACTGCTATTTATGCATTTTCTTTTCTTATTCTTGCTTTGATAAAAACACAAGGATTTCTTCTGTTTTTTAAAATAAAATTTACCTTTCTCTGATAATTTGAATACTACATAAAAAGTCCATACTTCTCTTCAGATTCGATTCCATCAATATTTAAGGCATCTACTTTAATGTTATTACTATTGCATTAAATTTTACACTTATCTTAATTGACTTTAACATTATATATGCATTTTATAAATGTTATATATACTAGAGTTTTATGACTTTCATCCATAAAACTTATTCGCCAATGTGCTAATGTTAGTATTATTATTATTTGTTAATTGTTTGACTAATAAAATACTTTCTATTTTATGCAGATTTGATAGATTCTCTGGAAACATCAGGTTATGACGATTTNTTATTCGCCAATGTGCTAATGTTAGTATTATTATTATTTGTTAATTGTTTGACTAATAAAATACTTTCTATTTTATGCAGATTTGATAGATTCTCTGGAAACATCAGGTTATGACGATTTTATTAATCTTGAAACTATTTTCGAAAGCACAAGTAAATCATATAATGCCTTCATTCACCAACAACAAAATCGAAGGCAAGCGGATAGGAGTAGGGGTGGCAATGGGCCGGGCCGAGCCGAGCTCGTGGCTCGTCCACGATGAACCAAGCTTTAGCTCGCCGCTCCTGGGTGCTAGGCTCGTTTTATTTTATTTTATTTAATAACAATATACTAATTACTAAAGTCTAAACCTAAAATATATATACACATTTTCTAAACAATTTTTAAATATACATTTTTCAAAATATTTTTCTTTTTTAAAATAGTAATAAAAAAAATAAACAAACCCTTATTCTTTATCTGGGTTTGGGACTAGCCACTTCAATTTGGAGTAGGCAGATAAAAAATGTACACAAATAACTTATTACATGTACACTTTTTTAAAAAAAATTATAAATGTATTAAAATAAAATATTGTGATGAATATGATTAAATTAAATATCACTTACTTCACTACATGCAATTTCTAAATATTTATCTTGTATTCTATAATAA
>CAIGRP010077835.1:0-25988 GCA_903798385.1 Fraxinus cuspidata
ATTAAGAAAAGTACTGAGTAAGATTTTATTATATTTTTCATAACCGCCTTCACTTCACATGTGGCGCATATCGAGCCTTTGTGATACGCCAAACTAATTAAGAATTAAAAGTGATGGTGCCCATTAGGGAGAATATGTTTTCTCATAATCAATTTCTAATCTTTGTTAAAAACTTTGAGCTGCAAATCGGACTGTATCTTATAATTTCATTATTTTCATTTCTCTTTCGTACAAAAATCAATTTGTATCCAACAAGGATTACATTTTCAGGTGTTCAAACTACAAGTCCAAACACTTTCCATTTCTCTAAAGAATTCAATTTTGCCTGTGTTACTTCTTTCCACTTTAACCAATCATTTCTATTTTGACAGTCTTTAACAGACTATGGTTTATGATCCTCATTTTGCATAATATCAAGAGGCACGTTAAAGACGAAAATATTTTCTATAACGACCTTATTTATTTTCCATAATTTATGAGATAACATATAATTTATTGAAATCTCATTATTTTTTGACACCTGTATTTTTTCAGGAACCATATTTTCAATATTTGATTGATCAATGTTTTCTAATGTTACTTCTTTTGAAGTTTTTTGTTGGTTTTTCTCTTGTATTTTTCTTTTTCGAGGTACATAGTCTTTTGACTAACTTGTCAACTATGCTTCTGGCGTATTTGAAATTCATTTACTACAACAAATTATCGTGCATGGACATCAATTTTGCTGAAATATTTTATGCTGGTATATATGACTTTGTCACTTTTCCCGTGTCAACAAATATATCTAATAATTGATTTGCAACTCTTTGCAAATGAATGATTTTTTCAACATTTTGCTCACATTGATTGTTGTGGGGATTAAAGTGACATAGAATCGTTTCATTCCAAGAAATTTTACCTTATTTATCAGGATGTAATTTTTTTCCTCCCAAAGTTGGGAAAGTCATTTCATCAAAATGACAAACTACAAAACATGCAGTAAATAAATCATCCGTTAAAAGTTCAAGATACCTAATAATAGATGGTGAACCAAAACCCACATAAATCTCAAGTCTTCGTTGGTGACATATTTTAGTCCGTTTAGGGGTGAAATAGTGACTTGAACAGCACAACCAAAAACCCGTAGGTGAGAAATATTAGGTTCATGACTAAATGCCAGTTGCAAAGGTGAATAGTGATAATATGCAGTTGGTCTTATACGAATAAATGACGCGGCATACAATATTGCATGACTCCAAACAGAAGTTGAGAGTTTTTCTTTCATAAGTAATGGTTTAGCAGTAAGTTGTAGACATTTAATAAATGACTCCATTAAACCATTTTATTTATGGGCATGCACAATTGAATGTTCAACAACAATCCCAATCGACATGCAATAATCATCGAATGCTTGTGATCTAAATTCACCAGTAGTGTCAAGAGGAATAGTTTTGATTGAATAGTCGGAGAATTGTGCTCGTAATTTAATAATTTGAGCAAGTAGTCTAGTAAAAACTATATTTCTAGTTAAAAGTAGGCAAACATGTGACCATCTAGTAAAAGAATCAATTAATACCATAAAATAATGAAATGGTCCACATGGTGAGTGTATTCACCGACATATATCTCCATGAATCATTTCCAAGAAAGTTAGAGATTCAATCTTGACATTTGTAGCCGAATGTCTAATGACCAACTTGCCTTGCGAACAAGCTATACATGGATAATCATTAGGTAAAATAATCTTTTGGTTCTTTAAAGGATGTCGATGTGAGTTATTATTCGACGCATTATTATAGTTCCTAGATGTCCAAGTCGATTATGCTAAAGTATAAATTTTTTTGGATCAACGAACTTCTGGTTCGTGATAATATTTGATTCAAAAATTTTTATAAATATATAATACATTTCAGATGAGAGTGCATGAATTTTTTCTTTTATGTGCTTCTGACCAGATACAAAAGAAGTTATGCAAAAATATTCAACATTATTTTCTTGCATCATCTCAATGTGATATCCATTGCAACGAATATCTTTAAAACTAAGCAAATTTATTCTAAATTTGCTAGAATAAAGAGCATCTTCAATATATAATTTTGTATTATTTGGTAAAATAATACAAGTTATTCCGGAGCCTTCAATAATATTCGTTGCATCTGATATCGTATTAACATTATTTTTTGGTAATGTTAAGTCCAGAAAAGACTTTTTTTTATTGTAAAATAGTGTGCGTATTTGCACTCAACTAAACACATATCTCGACAATTCATCTCGAATTCCGTGATAATTATTATTTGAGTAACTTCAACATAAAATAAAATACAATTAATCTCGAAGAATATGATTAAATATCACATAATAATTAATCGAGTAGTCAATCTCAATATGACATAAGTTATGTGTTTTTCTTTCAGTGATAAACACTAATTTGAAATAATATATTTTTCGAACACATGTGCTACTTCGGGAACATGTTTTATTTTACTATTGCTTCTTCAAAAGCAATATATCAATTTTTTTTCAAAATATTGAAAATTATAATTTATGTTATTCAGTAGCATGTAATATTCTTTTGGAATACTAATTATAATGTTGTGCTACTTTAGGAGTAATAATAAAATTTTTTTTACTAATTTAAAGTTTATAAGAGAATATCTAAAAATATTTAATAAAATTTTAAAAAAATTAATTATCATACATGTATTAGGAAAAAAAATTATATACACACAAGGCATGATTAAAATCTCAAATCAAGCATTAATATGTTACTAAAGGCATTAAAATCTCCACCCATGTATTAAGATAGTGATAATTTGCGACATAATTATATATCGGAATGTTTAGAGAGATTTCAAGTCATAATTATAAACTGAAATATCTTGAAGAAATTCCAAAAGTATTCTAAGAACAAAGAGTAAATTATAAAGAATTATTTATCATATTACACATTATTTTGGAAGAATATATTTTAAAATAGTATATTGATGAAAAATGTGTGGTTGAAAAAGAAAGAAAAGTTATTGATGTGATGAAAAATATTATTTTATTGAAAAATATGTGGTTGAAAATGAGTAGAAGAATGAGAATGAAAAATTTAATGTGAAACAATCAAATGTATTTTGGAATAGTAGATTGATGGAAAATGTGTGGTTAAAAAACAAGGAAAAGTTATTGATGTGATGAAAAATATTATTTTATTGAAAAATGTGTGGTTGAAAATGAGTAGAAGAATGAGAATGAAAAATTTAATGTGAAACAATCATGGCTATAATATATTACTTGCTAAAGTGGAAAAAGAAGACATGTAGCCATCAATCACTAAAATCATTGACGTGCCATGAAGCTATATCACAGAAACCAATACACAAAATTATGTTAAAATCAAAAAGTTGGGTACAAAAGATGGTACACACATATATATAATTAAAAATTGAGTGAGTAGGAAGAAACAAGAAGCTGGGTACAATTGCAATGGAAAGTCAAAAGTTGTAACCATACAATTATGAAGAAATCATTCCACCGTATAAAAAAAAAATCATTCACTTTGTATGCAAGAAAAATCATTCACCAGCATAATATGTATATACAAAAAAATTTCAAATGACACCAAATTGATTTCGTTACACGTTATAGATAATTATGCTTAAAAAAATTACTACATTCAATAAATTTTGAAAAATTAAGTTATCGTGCTGATAATGTGTTATAAAAAGAGAGAATAAAAGTCAATATACTTGTGTATATTATAATGAGAATTAAAACTCTATATTTATAGGAATGATTAGGGATACATATGATAATTATTTATAGGGTTACAGGGGTACAATTGTCATTCAGCAATAAATTTACCATTTATAACATATCTATCTTTATTAAATGTACTTTTATTAAAAATAAGGATAAAAAATTTTCTAATTAAAAATTTTCGGGTTATAAAATCTTTTGTAATCTTCTTAATGTTAACATAAATATTTTTGAAAATATAGTAGACTTATGTGTTGCTATAATCAAAACGGGATTTAAAGTTCGATGAAGGCAATGAGACGATTTAAACTTGAATAGTGGAAGTAACATGCCTATACAACGTACTCCAGTTAATGTCATGTTGGGCCTTTTGTCCATGCTCATGTCCATATAATTGGGTTCGGTTTAGAATTAGGGAACAATACATAAATAAATAATTTTTTTAAGTATCACCATTTCAAAAATAATGATAGATGTTTTAAATTTCAAAAAACATGTTTTCGTTAAATTTTATTTATAATTAATTAATTATATATTTAATTAATAA
This sequence comes from Fraxinus cuspidata, assembly GCA_903798385.1. Lineage (NCBI taxonomy): Eukaryota > Viridiplantae > Streptophyta > Magnoliopsida > Lamiales > Oleaceae > Fraxinus > Fraxinus cuspidata. Next base: position 4,271 of record CAIGRP010077835.1, read on the forward strand.
ATATATAAAGGTCACATATCTATGCAATTTGATCAAAATTCAAAAATTTTAAGCTCACAATTCAAAAATTTTATAGATTACAGTTCGTTCATCGGTCACAAATTAATAAAGTCACAATTTGTTCATCGGTCACAAATCACGAAATTTATAAGTCACAAAACTTATTTTATGGTCACAAAACATCAAATTATTGGTCATAGATTACTTTTATTGGTCACAACTTGATTATAACTTAATAAAATGTGAGTCACAATCACAAATTAACAAATTTTTAAGTCATACATTATTTTTTTGGTCACAATTTATCCTTTTCATCGGTCGAATATTGTTTATCGGTCACAAATTAATCAATTTAATAGTCATATACAACCAAATAATATGTGACCACCAACTCACCACTCCCATCAGCACCACCACTACAACCGTCGCCGCTAGAACCACCACCACCTCTCGACAGTAACACAATCTCAAACAAATCAACACATCGCATAAAAACACCACCACCTCACAATAACGTGTCGCACCATTACGCAACGCCAAAGCCACCATCGTACCCAGCACACCGTACCTACAGCACACATCATTGCACCACGAACGGACACAACCACCGCACACAGCACTACACCCAAACACAACACCGTACATGACATCGCACCCATAACACACATCACCATAACCATACCCACAACACCACAATTGCAAACCATGGATCTGCAGCTCCAACCCCTCAAATCAACAGCACCAATTGGCCTTAGCCTCTCTATCCACAAAGTTCCCTATGATCAACAACATCAATTCACAGAGCCAATAGAAACATCCAACATCTTGATCGATCGATCGATTAAAACATCCAACATTCTAATCGACCAATCAAACAAGCCCCTACCACCTATCCACACATAGATAACAGCGGCATCGAGCGACTGGAGATGATAAAAGCGGCGTCCATCGTCATAGGCGATGCACGCCATTGTGGGGCGTGACGGGGATGGAAAGATGAGTTTGTAGCAGAGAAACCTCCCTCACGGCGGTCATAGCATACACCACGGCCTCTACCTCCATAACTTCACTCATGACGCCGCCATGGAATCCAAAGACTCCGTTGTTCACATGGGGTTAAATTCAGAAAAATCAAGCCGCAGTGCCATAACACTACTTACTGGCGATGAAGACGACGATTGGGAACATGATGTCGGCTACTGTGATGTGTGAGAAAGCGAGGTAGGTATGGAGAGGAGATGCCGACCGCCTGCCGTGAGAGAGAGATGGATGGATATTAAGAGATGTAGAGAGAGAAATGAGAAGGGAGAATAATTAGGGTTTCCATCATATTAATTAAAACCTGATTTCTGTATTATAAAACTTGATTCTTGATTTATGCAAATAGAATTTTAAAAACTGGGCTAGGTGTATTTCCTCTTAGAATTAAGTAGATCGTAAGGCTCATTGTCTATTGGGCCTAGATGTTGTGCTAAGCTAGTACTATGAAAATGGGAAAAATACATAATTAATATATTATATCAAATTTAAGAAACTTGTGTAATTCTTTTAGAATCACACGGTCACTCTAATAAAAAATTTCCCATTTATTAATTAATTAAGTTAAGATCACAATTACATAGTAGTCATAAATCACATATCACAGTCACAAAAATACAAAATGTGAGTCACTATTATAAATTTAGTCACGAATTACAATTTTTACAGGTTGCAAGTTATTAATAGATCACAAATTATCAAATTAAATGGTCACAACTTATTTAATGATCATAATTTATCAAATTAATTGGTCACGATCACCTTTCATTCCAACCCACTCAACCCCACCTTCACTCCACCGTCGATGCCACCTCAAATCAACAAACTACCACCACCATCATCGCAACCACCTACTCCTTATCTATAACCATCTACAACCACCAGCACCACCTAAATGCGGTTGCCACTACCAACTGCACTTCTCTCTTTATACATAGACATTCACAGAAAAAATGTAAATATTAATCCACAACAAACTCCCCAAACATGTCACGCCGTTGTCGTGGCCACCACCAACCCCCATTTGTAAATCAACTACAACCACAGACCACCATCAGCACCACCTAAAGGCTGTACCTTTGTTTCTTTCAACATAAACATTCACAAAAAAATGTTAAGGTTACCCCCACCAAACTCCTCGCCATCTTCAGATATGTAGCTTGAGTCTATAATAGTGAAATAACAGAGATTTAGAGCACATTTAAGAGAGGTAGATTTGGGAGGCGGTGGGATTTTACATAATGCGGAGGTGAAGTGCGTCGCTTGAAGCTTGAGTCAAAGCTATGGCTTGTTTCATGAGGTGACATAATGCCTCTTGTATTTATGGCGGCTGAGGTAATACTGGTGGTGTAGTATTTTGATGGTGTGTTCCTTGTGAATCTGTTACAAGGTTTCCTCCTCTAGGTAATGGTTCGAACAATTGGAGGGTTCCCCATTGGTGGAGATCCTAGGAGATTTCATATTTTTCCATTTCAGATAACTAGAAGAGTATACTAGACAAATGTTCTTTTATTGCCTCTTATTCTATATATCTTCGTGTTAAGTCTATATTTGTAATTGACAATTTTCTAAGTTAAAATCACGTTTTAGTTGATTTGAATTAAGGTTTAATTGAGTTGTAATCAAAGTCAAAATAAGTTGTGTTGAGTCCAAGTTATAGTAAAAAATGTTTGGGGATGATGGAGTTCTAAAGGAGTCCAAGATAAGGATGAAGAATTGAACTTCAAGAAGTTAATGAAAAAAAAGGACTATTGGAGCTAGTCTATCGCCCAACTAGCGCTCGACCAGTAAAAACAGTGACTTTGTTGCCTGCCTAGCGCTAAAAGGGGCTTGAACGGTAGGCTCGTAGCTCCCTTAGCTCCAAGCTAGCGCTCAAGCGGCAGGTCAATTTCCAGAAATCCCTGTTCGCATAAAACACTGATTTTTCAATTCCTTTTCATCCAAAACACTATACATTATATATTTTCAACCCCATGAACGTCTCAAAGTGTGTTGAATAATTCTTTCATTATAGAGAACACATTATTGAAGAGTAAACAACACATTCAAATTTCTCTTGATTCAACCCATTCTTTGTTGATTCATAAATTCATCCAACACATAGTTTGTTGATAGATCCATAAATTCTATATTCAATCCAATATCAAACACAGAAAGATCTAAGGCCTTGTTTAATTGAGCCCATTTTCCATTTCCACGCATTTGTAGTATTTGATAGGCTTTTTTTCCTAGAAAATGTTTTCCTCCCCAGCAGCCACGCACCTATTTTTCAGCCAATTGAGGAATTAGTTTTCTTTAGGTTTTGGTGGGAATTCTGTTTTCCAGCTTTTTTTTTTTTTTACAATTGAAAAATATTCTAGACACAATAGTAAAAAAAGTATAACTTTTATTGATAATTTCTATGAAAAAAAATCCAAACGAATGATATTCGGTATGATTTTTCTTTTAATTTTTTTTTTACTTTTTTTGAAAATGCTAGACCCAATTGTAGAAAAAATTATCATTTTAATGGACAATTTTCATGAAAAATAAAGCCAAATGGACACTAAACTTTCAACATTTTTTAGGTGGAAAATTATACTAATCAAGCACAATTAATTACAATTCCTAGTAAAACAATTTCTAGGTAATTCAATTCCCTAAAATTCATTTTCTTTCCACATATTTTCCACATTTACAATCAAACGGACCCTAACAATCAAACACTAAACAACCCACTTCCGTATAATCTGTCAGAGTTTTGAAGATCGAGGAAGGAAATCGAAGTTTAAGTTGACAAGAACGAGGAGTTCTTGGTGATCTATAGGAGAATGACAATTTCAAAAGGTCTGGAGTTAATACAGGAGCACGCAGTCTATGAGGGCCTCGGTGATTACAGATAGTAGGTCAGACAATACTAAGGATTAGTCGAATATGGACCGCACTGTGAGTTAATTTGTCTACAACAAATTTTATTGGCTTGGGCTCACAATTTTTTGATCTTTTGCGAATGGTTTTTCTCTGTGATCATTTTTGGTGTTCTTATGTATTTACCGCTTTTGATTTATTGTGATTGGATTAATTTGACTTAATAATCTGAAAACAATAAAAAAGTCAATTGTTACTTTTAATTGTTTAATTTCGCGCGTTGGTCTAAACAATAATTTGAACTTTCACTTTGAATCATATTTCATTTTTTCTGCAAAGTGTATTATTCTTTGTCATTCTCGAGAGACAATTTTTAAACCTCGTGTATATACGTCTATAATTCTTCGACGTTGTGTTTGTCTTCGTGGATGCTTAATACTAAAAATATTAGGCTTCATTGCATCCTGAAGGCATATTTGTATTTTTAAGTGCATCATGATACTGGTAGGACAAGTAAGGTTTTAAGGAATGCGTCAACACGGGCTATGAAGCCACATTTTTTTTTTTAGTTCGAGACTCCCAACTTCTTCTCTTTTCTCTTGTGATGTTGGAGATATTCCACCAACACATTTTCCATGCCTTATCATTGTCAAATTCAACTCATGTTGATTTTGTAATAACAGTGTAACACCTAATCGATATCATATTATTGGTGACAAACAATGTGGTAATCATTCATCGGACAATTATAGAGAATGTATGATCGTCCTGAAAGTAACTACTCAAATATAAAATCAGCACAGAAGATTTTCAACAAATAACATTTCGGGTTCTCATTTTAAGACCCATTTTGAAGCACTTCTACAACTTGAAAAATAGGCAAATTGGGAATCAAAGCTAAGGTCTCCACACGATCTTGAGCTAACAGGCAAGAGCTAAATCTTAACATGCGGCTTGCAATGACTTTTTAAATATGGTTTGTCCGGTTATGGAAAACAATCCATTAGGGGCTGTTCTCTTTGTATTTCAGTTTTATGTTTTGAGTTTTGAATTCATTTTGTGTTTTGTGTTTTAAGTGTCCATTTTGAGATTTTTGAAAATGTATTCTTTTTGGCATTTTGAAAAATTGTTTTGAAAATGCTAAAAACGCGTTTTGAAAATTTTGACTTGATTATAACTGAAAACACCAAAAATGACAAATATATCGTTTTGAGTTTTCTTTACAAATTTTCAACTTGTTTTCAAAAACGCGTTTTCGAAAATGAGAAACAGAACGCGTTTTCGCTAATTTGGAAAATCGAAAATAGAAAATGACTTGAAAATGGTAAAGAGAACATATCCTGAACTTTCCGTCTGAGTTTGACTTCTTCCGGTCTTAGTAATAAAGAGAACAGGCCCTTAACTTTTAGTTTCTGCCTTTTTGGTCCTTGAGGCCAACTTTCTGACTTTATTCAATTGAGTTCCCAAATAAATCATAAATTTTCAATTGGACCATTACTAATTTCTTTAAATCTCGATTTTTTCTATATATTTGGATTTAAATAAATTCTGAAATGACATGGATTTTCGGAACCTTACAATAAACATAAAAATGAGTATAATTTTTCGATAGAGGTTGTACATTTCAATTCAATATTTTGTTCGTTTTGGATTTGATTGTGTTTTAGCATTGTAGTTCAGATCAAATTTATCATTGAATGAACTATATTGTTGATATTGACCCAACAAAAGATGAGCAGGTCTCTAATAACTAGATTAGGACCTCCTAAAATGATCTATTAAATTAATCAAGTTGTTCCAAACAATGGAATGAGTTTTCGGCTTGCTATAAAATATTCAATCGAGGAGGGCTATCAAATATCTCATTAGTACTTGACCTTTAAAAGTGAACAACTTAGTCTCCAACTTTACAGTTGGTTGCATGGTCAATTTCGAAAGATAAAAATGACGAAAGTCATTTAAATTTTGTTAAAGTGTTATTGCATGTTCAACTTTATAAAGTTAGGGTTTGTTTTAACTTGCATTAGTGTCCAGGAATTTGAAGTGAAACACATTTTCGCACAATGGCCTAGCCCATTTCAGTTTTTTATTTATAAACCTTTTTACATATTAGTCCAACTTAGTCTGATCTTGAATCCCCCCTGATTTCGCGAGGGTTACGTGACAATTTATCATATATTGTTACAATTTGTTCATAGAGACTAATTGTAGTAATAATGAATTATCAATGACCAACTTGCTTCTTTTCAAAAGTTAGGGACCATTGGTGGAATTGTTTCCTTTGTAGGTATATTAGCAAGTCCATAACACAGTACGAGATTTTAAGCAGCGGCGGAGAGGGTATCGGCAAATTCATGGGGAATCCCAAGCAGAAGTGGACCTCCGAAGAAGAAGAAGCGCTCCGGGCCGGCGTGGCGAAACACGGCGCTGGAAAATGGAAGAACATACAGAGAGACCCTGAGTTCAATCATCTCCTCTTTTCTCGCTCCAACATTGATCTCAAGGTAAGATAAAATCAATATATGTATGCATTTGTGTGTATTTATGAATTTTTACTGCCGAATGTGTATACATGGCAACATGTCTGTCTATCACTGGTGTAAATAAGTTACTTCAGCGCAAAATTAGAGGAGATTTTGATATTGATTCAAGGCGGGGGAAAATTAGAGGAGATTAGTGTATCATTTTTTAGCTACCATGGAATGCTTTTACGATAAAAAAATTTATTTTCTTCAATGGCAGTCGTCCCTGAATTTTGAAAATAAGATATCATTTTAACCTCATTGAAATTTTGGGGGAATGCTTCCACAGTAAGAATTTTACTTCTTCAATGGCAGAAGTCATATTCATTGTACTTAATTTTGAAAAAGAAATAATTTCTTTCATCGATTATCATTTTATTTTAGTTAGTGTTGTACTCGGCAATTTTATTAGATCAAATATTAGATGTAGTGAAACTGATTTAACAGCAGAGAATATTTTGTTTGCACGTATCTAGTTGGCTCCAGGCAGTCGTGGAAATATTTTTTCCTCCAATTTCACTTTGGCTTTATTAATGTTTACAAACGATGTTTATGCTATTTGTTCATGCAGTAAACTATACTCAAAGAATATTGTGAACTTCATCACTATCAAATCGCTGATGTCATTGCTTCAGCCTGATAAAAATTCAGTTTTAAACAAAAAATTAATATAGTTTCTTGTGGTGCATGTTTTCTCTTGCAGGATAAATGGCGGAATTTGAGTGTTGCCAATGGTCAAGGCTCACGAGAAAAATCAAAGACACTTAAAGCAAAGGGCAATCCTGCTGAATCTCCTGCTACTCCCTTGCCCAATGTACAAACCCCTGCTTCTGCCACTCCACTGTCACAGGAGGCTTCAATGGATGTGATTATGTTAGATTCTTCAAAGCCCTTACCTGAAGGAAATAATGCTTCAAAGTGAGTTATTTTTCCTCTGCTACTAAGATATTGTACATCATTTGTTTGCTTACATATCATTTTATCCGTTAGGTCTGTCATTTTTCTGTATTTCCAACTGGTAAAGTATCATCTTCTGATAATTTGGTTGTGATTAACATCGAAGCGAAAGCTGAAAACGAAAAACTAGAAATAATGGACCAGAAGTAAAATTATCCATTTATTCCTTTTAGTTGTAATGATTTTCTTTGTATTAAAAGTGAGGATAGTCTTGTGTCTGTTCAGTTATTTTCTTTATTCATTAAATACCAGTGATTTTCTTCTACTTTTTAACTTATTGTGTGGAGCATGCTGTTGGTGAATTACTGAAAACACACAAGTCATTTGCACTCATGAAGCAATCACACTTGTATAATTCCTCACCTTTGCAACCATGTTGTTTGCCTTGCCTCACTGAAATGCATAGGGCCTTCTTTCAATTTGCAACCAGATGTTGTCCAGCACTTTACTGAATTACATAGGGCCTATCCAGGCATTAGATAAATTATTTGTAGTTCGTTGATATGGTTGAGGTTGCGAGTCACGATTGGAATTACTTGGGATTCGTGATGGGTATTTGCCTGAAGGGTACCTATCATATTGCTGTACTACTCCAGCAGTGAGTCTATAACAAATGGAAAAATTAGTAACAGAAGTATTGTTAGCCTTTGTTCTAGCATTGGAATCAGTATCTTCTGGTGATTGGGCAGTCAAATTTATAAACAAATTAAGGAAAAGAAATGTAACTTAGACTAGTAAATCATTGCTAGTTTTTACATATTACTGTTTCTATGATACATAGGAGTTATTGTACTTAAAATATACACCATGAGATAGTGATTCGTCTCTAGATTATGGATTTGGAAGAATAAGAGGAAGACGATAAGCACCTTGTGGTAAGCGCTACATAAAGGATCTAGTATAGTTAATCAAGTTGTAACCTCAGATTAAGTTGATTATGTAGAAATAGGTTATTATGAAAATTTGTTGAACTCATGAAGTTTCTAGACAGTCTTTGGAAGACTTTCTGAGTAAGAGATGTTTACTTGGCTAATCTGTCCATTAGTTATATGATCAAATCTTGTTTTAGACTGGTTCTGAATTTGCACAGCCTAATTTATTGTGGGGACGTGGAGAGAAATTCACTATTGCTCTTTTTTATGGTTAATTACAGTACATCAAGTCCTATATTCTCCTTCTGGCTGCACAACCTGAAGGTTGAGTTCCAATAGAATAAAATGTCAACTTGATATTTTAACCAAACTGAGTATTGCTATCAGTAACATCATTAAATGCAAATTTGAGTTTCATTCATGGCCATATGGTTTGTTAAGAGCCTACCAAATGCCAGTGAAAGCATGCCCTTGGATGCTCTTTCTGAATGCAGACATTACAGCTGTAGAGTCAGGTGATGGAGGATTGCTTCCCGAACTGTAGTTTGGAACTGTAGACAGTGACTACTATCAGTACAATGGCACTTACAGTTTTTCCATTTTTGTTTTACGAGATACAGCAGAGCTAAATATATTTTAATTTTTGTTTTTCTGCTATTCCCTCATTTGGACAAGAAGCAATTGAAATTTTGGAAGGTGAAAGACGATTTTTCTGCTTCCAGTCAACAACTATACTTCTCAAGATGCTTCAGATTGATTTAAGCAATGTGTACTCTGCTTCTCCACTTATATACTGAGTGCTGTTGTTTTGTTCATCATTTTCCACTCGAGGGCTTCATAGCATGTTGATAAGACTGAACTAAGAAATTGAAATATCATTTTTAAATCAATTCACTAGATGCATAAAGTATCTTATTCAAACTGGATGTAGTTATGCAAGTTGGATCGGATCGGTCAAAAATAAATTGCCTCCAACTCTTGCATATCAAGTATACCCAACCTAATTTTTAGTAATCTGGTCTTGGAGAGTGATTGGGCTGAACTTTTGGTTTTAGAATTTTTGTGAGTGGTAGGTTAAGTTAATCGGATGAAAGTAGTTGCTTTAGTTGATGAGGTGGCCATGTTTTTGTCAGAGAATGGAGTGGAGTAAATGCTGTATTCCAAAAATTTGATAGTTCAGTTCTTATCTTTGGGTTGATGGAGCTACAACTCAGTTCTTTTTAAACTATGAAAGAAAGAGAAGAATTAAACCTATTTTTTTTACAGTTATTACCAACATCAATGTGCCTACTTCTTATTCAGTTACTAGTACCTTTTTCTTTATGATTTATTACATCACTCATTTCTTGGATATATGACATCACTATTTTGTTCTTAGGTATAATTCAATGATATATGAAGCACTTTCAACTTTGAAAGAACCAAATGGATCAGATTCCAGTTCACTTGCTAATTTTATAGAGGTATGATGAAATTTAGACAATCTTTATTCTATTTCTAAATTCGTGAGTCCTGTTGGGCGTCATAGTTTAGTTTTAGAGCTAAATTATTTAAGAGCCGTAGTGATTGAGCCTTTGGGATATCGTTTTTTGTCTGGTGGGAATCTGCTGAAAAAGGTCTCTCGTGTTAGCCTTAATACAAGTTGCGTCATATGTAATTGGCCAGATTGCAAAACGACTTTTTGTACCATCTCAACTTTTACTATAATGAACTTAGCCTCCGTTTGGCAAATTTAAATTTTTTTTATAAATAGGAATAGTATTGGGTCCCATGGATTGCGTGGATAGTAATGTGTAATAGTTATGAATATTGTTGAAATTAATATTTGACTTTTCAGTGAATTTATAAATTGTGTTGAAACGTTTGGCTTAGATTTTGACTTTTAAAACATATTTTTGCACTTCTAAAAAGATATTTCGATGTCAGTTGTGATCTATTGTCCTTGCAAAGGACACTCAGTGATTGCAAATCTTTCGTAGTATGATTATAATATGTCAATGAACTTTTCCTTTTACTCTTTCAAGATTTCTGTTGGCACCCGTATTAATTCTATTGGTTATAATCCCAAGACAGACTCTGTCATAACTGTTCTCTATAAAAGTTTCTCTGATTGTTTATTTTAGTTCAGCTTACTGCATTTTTGTCCATTTCTGCAATTTTAAGAAAAAGTCCCATTTCTATGATTGGTCTCGCTTCTTGTGATACTGATGTGCCTCCACTTGCAAAGACTTTATAAATTGTTTCGAAGGCCATTGGTGGTTCTTTCTTAACAAAAATATTATTTGGAACATCAAAATGCTATATAATTTTCATTTCTCACTGCTTCTGTTTCTGCTTCAAAACACTTGAACAGCTGTTTCTGAAATTAGTAGTGTTCGATTTGACATGCTCATTTCAAAATTTTGTTGCTTGTGAATTGCATTTTGTGATAACTGATTATCCAATATCTTAACCATTTCTCATGCTGAATATTCTATCGAGGTTTTCTTACAAAACTTGAGCTGAAGAAAAGTAATAATATTCTCTTTGTGCTTGTTCGATAATTTGTGCAGCAAAGACATGACGTGCCCCAAAATTTCAAAAAGCTATTGAGTTCAAGACTAAGAAGGCTTGTGCAACAAGACAAACTTGAAAAGGTGAATTTTGTTAATTATATCATTCTTTGGGAATGTCTCTTGATTTTATGCTCCTATAGTCTCAAATTTTATCGAAATCATTCGAAATGGAATAGTGTTCAGTAAATTTTATGTAACATTCTCATGGAAGTAGCCTTCAGTAAGTTTAAACTTATTTTAGGTTATAAGGGAATACCGAAAAGAGAACAGTATCTTTGACATAACTTGAATTAGTCATTTGCATCTATGAGTTTAAGGTAAATAGTCACCATTTATTAGTCTTGCTATTTTACTGCCCTTCTGATAATAAGGTTGTGAATCCTAAACGATCGGATTGAGGATTTTGAGAACATTCTAAAACAATTCATCTTTTGACCAAAATGAGACCGGTTGAGGTTTATTAAGGTTGTATAATTCCTCTTTTTGTCTCTTGCATTTCTTTGCTCATAATTTGATATAACCATTGAAATTATGGTCCTATGTTAGTTCAACACATTTTTTTCCCATTGTATTATGAATTTAACATACGTAAATCATGTCAACATTCTAACTAACCCACATAATTTATGCAATTTCAAAATGCAGATTCAGAATTGCTACAGGATCAAACGAGATTCCTTGGTTGACACAAAAACCCCTAACATGGGACAGAAAGACTTCCGGCCTAGACAGACTCAGAGCATTGGGTATCTGGGTGATACGGTGGAAGAAGCAGCAGTGGAGGCCGCCTATAAAATTGCAGAAGCAGAAAACAAATCTTTTGTGGCGGCCGAAGCTGTCAAAGAGGCTGAAAGGGTCTCAGGGATGGCTGAAGACATGAATTCTCTGCTGCAGTTTGCACTGGATGTTTTTGAGCAAAGTAATATTGGAAAATCCAGTTTCTTCTCATTTTTTTCTTTTTCTAGTAAAACATTTTTAATTTACTCTTTTTTTTTTTTTTCACATTCACAGGTTCAAGTGGTGAAATTCTCTTGATGGCATAAGATTTCAGCTTTTGTACTCTGATTCCTTAAATTTGTAAATAAATTCCCATCTGGTTTTGTTTATTACAACTACAGTATATTTAATCTGGTTTGACATCAATTATTTACTAATACTAGTTGAATGGATCTTGTAAAAGATTCTATTATAATGAACAAAATTTAAAATTCCTATATTAGTATGGTCGTTGGTCGGAGCCCGTTTTGACAGCAAGTTTCATCCGTGAACATGGGAGAAATTTTTTATATCAAGTGATGGGCAAATATTAAACCCAAAAAGATAACAGGAAAAATGTCTAGCAACATATTTATAAACAAGGGGTGTTTATAAATACAAGTAAATGAACGGTGAAAAAGAGGATAATACTTGTGAGTTTTACGAAACAGTAGTTTGACTAAAAGTATTTGAAACAATGGGCCAAACATAGGTTTAATTGAACTGTATCTACTTGATCTACGGCTCATAAAAAATACCCCAAAGGGTGGTATTGAATCAAGATGACTATAATCACTGTACAAGAATAAAATTTCTTGTTGCAGCCGTCTAACCCCGGTTTAAAAAGGCTAAATCCCATACGAAGTCAAGCAACGTATGCCTTGAAGCGATTTGAGGCATAAACTTCAATATAAGTGATATAATAGCTCGAATAATTATAAGACTATAAATTAATACTCCTAATAATCATAAACAATCTAAGAAATCACAATGAAATATTATGGCAAAATTAAAGTTCTTATTTGCAACTCAAAACATAAATACACCAACAAAATAGTAAATAATGAATTAACATTGTGATTACATAAGTCCACTAATAGACAACTAAAAGTCAAACACGAATGAAACGAATCTAGTTAAGAGTCTTTCTTACTCAGACTTATAAATTAAGTCAAAACACTTTCCATGCCTCAGTAAATCAAGGTGTAAAGCTAGACAGATGGAACCTAAAATGTAAGCTTTGGGCTTAATGAACGCCTTGCTCGAGGTGTTCATTATGTTGTAAGCGTTGTGTGTTTTTGAAACAATGGCCATAATATGATCGATGCACTGATATAGAGACTTGGTTCAGGCTGAAATTTCAAAGATTCAGCAAGTACACCAAAATCGATATTGCAAAATGACTTCCTCGATGTTGGCAACACCATTAAAAGTTTCTTGGAAGGCCCCAAGAATTGTGCTGAGGCAGTAATCTTGTAACAAATCATAACAAGACGAGGCCGAGTCCAGATGGTTTTAGAGCATTGCTTAGCCGATAGTGTTTATAATATGTAGTGTGGTTTTTGGTAAAAAAGTCAAAAAGGAAATTGTCGATCAAATGAGGGATTAAAAAGTAATTTACAGTGTGTTTTGTTAAGAATTGAGATTTCATCTTAAAATGTCAATCTTATTAAGAGGAGTAGCCCAAATATTTATAAATTGGTTTATGTTTACATCTTTATTCGATATGGGATTCTATCCCTTAATATGCCCCCTCAAGATGGTGGCTCGTTTGAGCAGACCAATTTTGAAATCCGTGTGCTCACTTTTGCAGTCTTAATCGGATCGAATTGCTTGTTGGAGCTTAACGAGCTCTGATACCATGTTAAGAATTGGGGTTCCGTCTTAAAAGGTCAACCTTATTAAGATGAGTAGCTCAAACCTTTATAAATTGGTTTATGTTTACATATTTATTCGATGTTGGATTCTATCTCTTAACATGTTTTAGCATTCATATTCGTATGAAATATGTCATAACCGTGAAATGTAATTGTGTAAGAAATCTTGGAAATAAAGAAAGTTGCTGTTACTCTCTATTCCTCTCTGTTTTTCTTCCTTCCCCTGTTCTTCCACAAGATTATATATTTGTGTAGTAATTTACCTTGCTTTCATACAGCTGATATCAGTGCATTTTAACTCAAAGTTGTAATCTCAGCCAACATATTTTTAAAATCAGAGCTTGCAGGTTATATCATTTCATTTGAAGCTGAGATTTGGAGCAAGAGTTTAAATAAGAGGGCTTTTGTAGAAAAGATGGTGGAGAGTACAAGTAGTTCAAGTGGGAGCTTAAAACAGTCATTTGTTACGATTTTTTATGGGCAATACTATGATTTTTGGTTTTGGAAGATGAAGACTTCATTTTTTGCAGTGGATCTATTGTAGAAAATGGTTTTGAAAAATCTGAAAATGAAGAAGGATTATCGGATGCCAAGAAAAAAGAACTTAAAGAATGTAGACAGAGATGCAAATGCTCTTTCAGTACTATATAAAACAGTAGCTGATTCAATTTTTTTCAAAAATAATGATGGCAAACAAAGCCAATGAAACTTGAGAGAGACTAAAAACAGAGTATCAAGGAAATTTGAAGGTAAGAGCTATAAACTCCAATCTCTACAAGGGAATATGAAAATTAAAGATAATGAACGTGTTAAAAAAAAGTTCGGTAGATTCAATGAACTTGTAAATCAAATGAAGTCATATGGTGAGAATGTTTCAAATGAAAGAATTGTGGAAAAAACTCTAATTAGTTTGTAGAAAAAATTGATCTACTTGTGATTGTGATTGAAGAAATAGAGGATTTAAAAAAGTTGGAAGTTGAAGAAGTGATGGGATCTTTGAAAGCATTTGATCGACGCTCCGAAAAGTCAATTGAGAGTGCGTTTCAATCTAAGCTCAATGTTGGTTCTAAAAATGTTTAAACATGACAATATGGTGGTAAATACATGAGTAGAGGAGGAAGAAGTAGGAGAGGAAGAGAAGGAGTCCAAGAGGTCGAAGTAAAAGCAACTTCAAAAGGAGTTTTAATGAAGGAGATTCATCACAAAAGTGTAAAATTTTCAAGAGAAGCAATCATGATGAAAATGATTATTGGTTCAAATGGAAGCCACAATGCCACAACTCTAAGAGGTTTATGCATCTGAAAAAATATTGTAGAGTAAAGAATACCCAAAAAGCTAATTGTGTAGCCAATAGGAGAGTGAATCAAGCTTATTTTATTCTCCTTTGAGTGCACAAGAATAAAAAAATAATTCATGCTTCTCAAGCTCAAATTGCTCCAAGTATCAAGAAGCTCAATGATTTTTGGATAGTGGATGCACCAATTTTATGACCTCAAATCTTCATTTATATGGAGAATACAAATTCAAAAGTGAGATTGGGAAATTGAGATTTAGTAGAAGCGAAAGGAAAATGAGTAATTGGAATGGTAACAAAGAAGGGTTCAAGACTTATTCGGAATGTCATGTACGTGCCGGATTTAGATCAAAATTTACCAAGTGTTGGGCAACTTTTAGAGAATGATTATTCTCTACATTTTGAAAATGATAGTTGTGTTATTCGTGATAAAGGAGTTGGGAATTTTCTCATTGCAAGACTGAAAATGAAGAATAGAAGTTTTCATTTAAACTTCAAACATTTGATTTTCAGTTTTTCGAATGGTAGCTAATTATTCATGGTTATGGCACAAAAAAACTTGGTCACTTGAACATTCAAGGACTGAAATTACTATAGCACAAAATTTTGGTGCAAGGGCTTCAAAAAATTGAAGAAAAATTTGAAATTTGTGAACGATGTGCACTTTAACATCGTCACCGTCCATCGTTCCGAAACGGAGTAGCTTAGAGGGCAAAAATGCCACTTGAACTAGTTCATACAGATGTATGTGGATCATCTGACTCCCAAAATAGGCACTTCATTCTCTTTATTGATGATTTTACAAGAATGAGGGTTTATTACTTTATTTCATGAGATAAAAATTTAAAGATTTTACGATCTTTAAAAATTTCAAGATTTTTGTTAATAAACAAAATTGTCATTTTATAAACGTTTGGAGAAGTGATAGTGACAAGTGCAAGATGCAACTTTTGCATGTTTGAACATGAAAATTTCGAAGAAGTCATGAAGGAGGAGTGCTGGAAAAAGCAATGGAGGAAGAGATAAAAGTTATTGAAAAAAAAAATTGGGAGCTAGTTGAAAGGCCAAAAAAGAAAGACGTGATAGGTGTAAAATGGGTCTACAAGGTGAAGCATAATTCAAATGGATCATTCAAGATAAATAAGGCAAGAATAGTTGTGAAAGCGTATGCACAACAGCTCGAGATCAACTATGATGAAACTTTTGCACTAGCTGCTTAGACATCATAAAAGCACTTATAGCTCTTGCAGTCCAAACAAGATTGCTATTGTACCAACTTGATGTTAAATCTGTTTTTTCTAAATCGAGAACTAAAATAAAAGGTGTATGTTGAATAACCTCAAGGTTTTGTTGCAAAGGGAGAAGAAAACAAAGTGTATAAACTAAAAAAAGCTTTGTATGTGCTCAAACAAGCACCGATGGCTTGGTGGATTTTTCAAAAGAAAAAGTGAGCCAACCATGTACGTGAAACATTGAGGTACCATCAATATATTTATTATTACATTATATGTTGATGATTTGGTATTTACTGGAAACAATGCGAAAATGATTGAAGAATTTAAAGTTGATATGATGAAAAGATATGAAACGAATGATTTGAGGCTATTACATCATTTTTCTTTTTTTGGTATGGAAATATATCAAGATGGAAATGAAGTTTTTATTTCTCAAATGAAGTATGCTGAAAAAGTGCTTAAGAAATTCAGAATGTTAGAATGTAAAAGTGTGGAAAATCCACTTGTTTGTAAAGAGAAATTGATGAAGGATGACGGAGAAAAGAAAGTTGATGAAACTCTTTATAGAAGCTTCGCAAGTTTACTTTCAAGGTTCATGAATAGTCCAACCATAAGTAATTTGGTATCGATAAAAGAGTTTTGAATTACATATTATGGGGAAAATAAAGTATGGGATCAGATTTGAGAAGAAGTTGGAAGTAAAGTTAAAAAGGCTTTTGTGATAGTGATTGGGGATGTTGTGTTGATGATATGAATAGCACCTCCGATTATGCATTTTCTTTTGGTTCGGATATTTTCATAACTATCCAGAAGCAACAAACAGTTGACTAAGAAGAATTTGGCAAGCAGAGGCTACATCAACTATTGCAAGTCCGAAGAGCAAACCACTAAAATCTTCACAAATGCACTTCCAACATCAAGATTTCAACAATTAAGAAAAGCAATTGGAGTCCAAGAGAAATATATTAAGAGGGAGGATGCTAATATGTAATGTGTTTTTAGTAGAAAAGTCAAAGGAAATTATCAAACAAATGAGGGATAAAAATGTAATTTGCAGTATATTTTGGAGTCCATACAATATGCCCTAATCGTTAAATGGAATTGTGTAAGAAATCTTGAGAAAGAAAATTCTTGTTGCTCTCTGTTTTTCTTCCTTGCCCTGTTTTTATCTGTGCAACAATTTACACTGCATTCATACAACTGAAATCGTATTTCCCTTCTTTCATATGTGTGAAACCAGTGCATTTAACTCAAAGCTATAATCTTAGTCAATAGATAGTTATACAAATAATAGTATAGTTGGCCATCACCTTGTCCAAATTTGAGTTCCTTTAGAAAAGACTCGTTCTCAATGACATCCAGTGCATAGAAGACATCGAAATCCTTCTGTTTTGCAATAATAAGCGCTGCGATCTGGTTATTAAAGATGGACGACGGAAGGGTATAGAAGCTTATAAAATTTGTTATATCATGACTGTCTCGATTCTCAACAACATAACTATCGATTACGATCTCCTAAGGAAGAGGCCAATATTCTACTTCATTCTCATCAAAATCAGGAGCAACAATGAATCTGTGAGTGCTGAATATTGTGTTTCAACAGCCAAAAAAAATTTAAGTATGTCAAAATATGGAAGCAAGTTAAATTAATTTTCTCTAAATTCAATGTACTTCATAATTCGACTTTGGAGTACCCAAGAATCATCTATAGAATGCATCGTGATAACCACGAATCATTCCTTTTGGTTAGAGGTCCACATGTTTGTAGTCATGGAAATTCGACTCTTGTTTTTCTCCAACAAACTCGTCATTTTTTATTTCTCATAATCATAAACTTCAAAAATATCATTCTTAACAATATTACGAGAAGGGAATTTGAACTGTATTTGTCAAAATCATAAATCCAACGCGTTCAACTATAGAAAGTGGATACTCGAGTAGAATAATCATTTTTCTAAGATTGTTCCTAGACTTTTGATCGAAAGAGTAAGCATCCATCAAAATATTTCCACTCGAACCTTCCATTTTCAAATTCAACGTCATTTGCCGAATATCCCTTAGGTTACGGTGAACCATAACCGCGACCAGATTTGGGAAAGAATCCTTTAAAATGCCACGAGTGATTAAAAGATGTCCAAGGGAAAGAGAGGAACAAGTCGAAGACAATTGTATTTTTTTGTCTTTTGACTAAAATATCTACACAGTTGCAAAAACTTAAGATGTCTTTTTTTAATCAGTACTCTTGAATTTTTAGACTGATGACATTATATTAAGCAATGATGTAGCTGTACTACTATTGGACAACGGTGTATATTCAGCAATCTTTTTGAATTTGTTGAACTTACCTTTAATACAAATTTGTTGAATTTCATGATCATTTTTTTTGAGGTTATATCCAATTTTATTTTATTTATTTTTTTGTTTGAGGTGACATGATAGGGTCTAAGCTCAAACATTTTCGAAAGGTTTGAGACTTCGACTGCTACAACTTGAAAGGGTTTAGGACTACTGCCGCACCATGGTTTAGAGCTTGTCTTGCACTATGCGAAAAATGGCTTCGGACTTTTGATGCTCTTGCTATTTAAAAATAAGAGCACAAAGACACACTTCAAGATCAAAAGTTGCATTATACTACAACATTCAACAATAGATCTAACTCAAAAATCAATATCCATAGCTCGAAACACAAATATAACTACAAATCTACTTTATAATGACCTCACACAAAAATCCAGACCCCCGTATTTTTTGAAAACTAATTCTTGTTGAACAAAGAGTTTTGATTTAGTTTCCACATCCCACTTTGACCGAAGAAAACCAATGATCAATTCCTTCGCTCGCACACATATTGGAGTCATACCAAATAAATAAGAAACATTCTCCCATATCTTGTGCTATATATTAAAAGCAAATTTTTCTTGAAGTTGTTCCATAGCATTGAACTTGAAATAGTTTAAAGTGAGGATCCATCAAAGCTGCCATGGCAAAAATTGGTGGCACGTTTTTGAAATATTTTGAAACTATTCTTTCGTCGCACAAACAATTTCAGTAAAAAATATGGATCGGCCATACAACTCGAAAATTGTCTAGCAATTTCTACCTAATGTAAAAGTACAACACATAACTCGTTGGATAATAAACAACTGAACAAGTTTTTGTTACTTTATAGAAAGGTCTAAAAACTTTCGTAACCTTAAATGCAATTTCTCAATCTGAATCCTCAATAGATAATTGGTTTTGCTTCGAATTAACGTGAACATTTATAGCATTTTTATAGGCAACACTGTATATTAAACAATTTAGCATCAACTTTGGGGTCGAAGAGTTCTAAATAAAATCTCAATACATGCAGTGTTAGTTTTAGCATTATCAAAACTAATGTTAAATACTTTATTTAAAAGGCCAAATTCATTGAAAACCTGCAATAAATTATCATATAATTTTGTACCATTATGTGGATACTCAAGTTGAAAAGCAATAATTCTCGTGTAATAACCTTGTAACACGAGCATAATCATGATGGTTACGTTCCAATTAGACGTAAAAGAGATATTTCCATCGAAATTATTAATTTTGTTTCTAAATTTTGTGTCGTTGTCTGAGATAATTTCATACAATAGGAACAAGCATTATTTAAGCTTACGCTTCGATAAAAGGATTAGGCATACTTTTGCATAAACTACTTGATATTGATCTTCCGCAATAGTGAAAGACATCCCGTCGCTGTCAAAAATTTTGACATTCCAATTCTCATTCTCTCTTATGAATAAGAATTTTTTTTCTTCTTTTTTTTTTTAAGTAACTGATCCAATAAAATATTTAAAAGAAATAAGTTGAGCTTGTCTAGCATTAAAAAATTTCCCTTCCTTAAGAAGAGGTTTTTTTAATCGCTGCAACATGCTCCGTGCCTTGAAGGCAAATTAACCCATAAATAATCATTTCAACAAAATTTGCAGACTACTTTTCCTCTTTCTATCAACTCTAAAATTTTACCAAACATCTGATGTTTATTTTTTATTTTTTTGTCTGGCTAGATGATCCAATCTTTGGAGTATTATCTTCTTGATTTATTGGAGATCTAATATCGTGTAAATAAAAATTATCAGTATAAAAATTGTAGGATTCCATAAGACAACAGTAAATACTCAAGATTCAGAACAAGAGAAATGAAGGTAGAATTGTATGAATTTAATATGTAAAATGAGCAAATATTATATCTAAATAAGTAATATATTTATAGGAAAAATTGCAGCAGCGGTCTCCAACTATTCTAATTTTTGCAGGCTTTACTCAAACCTTCATTTTGTATCAACGAAAGTCCATAACCTTTCATAAATACGTAGTTGGAGTCCAAATGGATGTAATATCCATTTGAACGTTAGTTAATCAAGAAAGTCAAAATTTGATTAATTTTGACTAAATTAGAAGGGGCAAATAGTAAGTTTAAAATCATCACATTAAATAAATAAAATAAAATAAATAAAAAACCAAAGGAAAAAATGGTTTCTTCTTCACCCCCAGCCGGAAAATCTACCACCAATACTGGCCGACACCACCACTGGTTATATTCTTCCCCAACACCCATTGATGCCCATCCCCAAACCTCACCCCAAAACCAAACTGCCCAAAATGTCGAATCTATCACCTAAACCTTCGAAACCCAAATAAAAAATAAAAAACAACGAATCTGCAAAAATTAGTCTCTCTGTCGCCGGCACCACTTTTTAGTCCGAGCCGAGCCAAGCAAATGCTCAGTCAAAAAATTTTGGCTCGACCCGAGCTTTCGGCTAGAGCCTTAGCAGGCCGAACCTGCTAGAATTTTTTTCCGTGTCAAATCTAAATTTTTTTCTTAAACAATTTAAAATTTGTACAATTTATACGTACTATAAATTATATAAAAGTTAAAACTCTTATCCTTTATCCAGGCTTGGGACGGGCTACAATCATCGTAGGTGGAGTTAAAATTATAAGCGAATAAAATATTTAGTGTACAATTTTTCTTGAAACAAAAAATTTAAAAATTACGTATTTTTTGAAACTAATCAATTTAAAATTTTACAATATCTTATCCTTGAATTTACTGCAACTCTTCGACCATTATACTGTTAATTTATTTTTGAAAACGTAATTCTGCACATTTCAATCATTCAAGTATATTAAAGCTTCTAATATATCTTCTTTTAGTCTTAATCATTCATCACATAAAACTCGACCACCTAAACTAAATGCAGCCTCCAATGTTACCGTAGACACCGAATGTGTTAGTAGACCGCGAGCAATTTTTGATACAATTGGATATTACATTTCGTTACACCTCTATTATGATAAAAGACTAAATTCCTGTAATTCTTGTGGTTATAACATATTACGAACGTCCACGCACATATACTTAGCTAACTTAGAGGGAATTTCAAGATTCGTACCACTGACATCTATTGTTCTAGATATTGATAAACTACAACTAAANTTTCGTTACACCTCTCTTATGGTAAAAGACTAAATTCCTGTAATTCTTGTGGTTATAACATATTACGAACGTCCACGCACATATCCTTAGCTAACTTAGAGGGAATTTCAAGATTCGTACCACTGACATCTATTGTTCTAGATATTGATAAACTACAACTAAAAGAGGGAACACTAGTATTGGTCTCTAAATAATTTCATAGATTATTTGCATTTGTTGAAGTATTTCTTAAAAAGAATTTTGGAAAGTAGAACTACATTGACCCATTTTTCAGCATAATAGTTATATATTTCACATA
>CAIGRP010077839.1:0-11775 GCA_903798385.1 Fraxinus cuspidata
ACATTGTTTTCATGCAAAATTGTTAGACTATCTTTTGTTGAAATTAATCTGGATGATGCTTGGATATGATGGGTCATGTTCCTCAACCATACACATGGATTGCAATAATTTCAGAATGATTTGAGATTGTTGCATCAATAATTGCTTCACGGATCTCCATAATATAGTTGTTCCTCCATTTGTAAACACATATCATGTTTGGGATTTAGCTTTGTGTGGGTCAGATAGATAGTTTGCATCTGCATATCCCACTAAAGCAGATCCCGAATTTTGAGAATAAAATAATCACAAATCAATTTGGGTAACGAAAAATATGTTTAACATCATTCAAATGTCTTTATATTGGTGTAGAATTATATCTTACAAGAAGATTTACAGAAAAAGTTTGTCGAGTCGAGTACAGTTTGTAAGACAAGTTAAAACTCTAACTACACTAAGACATGATATTTCAGGATCAAGAATCTTTTCTCCATCTTCAAGTAGATGAAAAATATCTTTTTTTACATCAAGTGATCGAACAACCATATGTGGTGCCAATAGATGTGCATTATCCATATAAAATCATTTTAAGACTTTTTCTGTATATGTAGATTGATTAACAAATAATCATTTTGGAAAAATGTTCAATTTGCAAACCGAGACAATTTGATTTTTCCCAAATCTTTCATCTCAAATTCATTTTTAAATAATTTGCAGCTTTGTTGAGCTCTTCAGAAATTCCAATTAAATTTAATCCATCAACATAACTGTCACAATTACAAATCAAATATTTGTTTTCTTTATGTACACATATGGACAGACATTATCATTTTTATAGCATTCATTCAACAAATATTCGCTAAGACGATTATACCACATGCGTCATTTTATTTACCCAATCATGACTTCGATTGATATACTTCAATACATTATATCCTCGCTATATAATACATTACGCACAAAAATGTTGCCGACAACTTTTCCTTTTCTTTTTCGATTATATTTTCTTTTTACGGAATGACATAACTTATTGAGAGATCTCATTTTTTATCATTTCAGGTATCTGAACCACTTCTGGGGTTTTATAATATGTTATACTCATTAAGAGTATATACCTCATCAGTAAGATCATCTTTATCAATTGCTCTATTTTCGTTTGGAGGATTTTGTAATCGAATCGAATATCATCACGCTTCAGGTGTACTATAAATTTATCAAATATAATATTAACGAATTTTCATTCCAGAAGTCAATTCGATTAGTAGCATTTAAAGCTGATGTACAAGATTGTTAATCTCTTTGGCCAGTAAATGTATGTAAATGAATTATCTTTCGAACTTCTGATTCGAATTGTCTTTTGTATATTATTTTCAACTACTTAATTCCCCCCCTAATATAAGAGAATTGTTAAATCAAATTAACAATAATTTTTTCTAAGTTATAAAATATCACCCATTTGAGATAATGGTTCATACACATTTATTCTCAACATTATTTATTTTCAATCTAAATGCAATGTTGTGAATTAATTGTACATATATCGCACTATCAAATAATTAGATGAAAAAATCAAGCTCAAACCATAAGCCAATTATAATAGGGAGAACTTGATGTTGGCATGATGCATTCTCAAAACAGAAATTGAAAGTATTTTGTTCTCAATTAATTTAATTGGAGGCGTTTAAAAAACAATAATGTTAAATTATTTATCGACATCTCTATTAACACTTATTAAAAAGTTGAGATTTAGAATTACTAGTATTAACAAGACACGCCGTTTTGATTCTATAATCTGAAAATTATGCTCATAATTTAAGCAGTATTTTCGCAAACTTCGAGTTGCAATCATAATGCAATCGTCTAGTATTTGTATCAAATCTATTAGATATAAACAATATCTAAATGGTCAATGTGGTGGGTGACGGTGCCCCATTTATCACCCTAATTAATTTTTCGAAATATAGAGAATTCAGTCCCTAATTTTATTATTGATGTATAATGATCAATTGTCGATAAAAGAGAACAAATAATATATAGAAAATTATTAGATTAAAGAATCTTCTAGATCTTCATTGAATATCCATTTGAATTCTTAATTTCGCATATTATTGATCTAGTGGTGGTTCAACCGATCATACCAAATAATAAAATCAAATTGAACTTCTAGTTCAATATAAGATATAATTCAATTATTTAATTTCGAATAATATGATTAAATATTATATAATCATATATCATTAAATAATCAAACTAATCAATGTCCTCATGACATTAATTACATGTTGCCTTTCAAGGATAAACATGAATTCAAAATGATGCAGTTTTCGAAACACATGCTACTTCGAGAGCACGTTATATTTATTATTGCTCATTCGAAAGCAATATGTTAATATTCTTTTGAAATATTGAAAATTATAATACATGCTCTTCAATAGTAAGTAATATTCTTTTAAAATATTAATTATGATATTGTGCAATTTCAGGGACAACAATTAACTATTATTTCAAACATTACTTTTCTAGGAGCCATATATTTGCTTTCTGAAGAGCAATATATCAATATTCTTCTAAAATATTGAATTCAGAGTGTCATGCTCTTCACGAGCAATAATATATTATTTTGAAATAATAAATTGCATAAAAATTTATTTTTTAAGAGTTAAAACACAAATTATTTTATTTAATTATGCTCTTCCTAAGCAAATAAAATCTAACTAGAATATTAATAGTAGTGTGCTATTTCGGGAGTAACAATATTTGTAATAGATAAATCTATGATTACTATTCTTTTGGAATATGAATTATAATGTTGTGCTACTTCAGGTGCAACAACATAACAAATTATTAATTTAAAATTCATAGAACATCTAAAAATATTTAATTACCATATAGACACAATATGAATTTTTATAGAAAAACTAATTACTAAAAATGTATTAGCAAAAAAAATCTTCTAAACATGCATTAGGAATTTTTTTTTTATATACCGAATTTAATGGTAGAATATTGTAGAATGAAATACATTCAATGAAATACGTTCAGGAGCATACTGTAGAATATTTATGCATAAAGACATTTATTAATGCAAAAATATGATGTTAGTTTATATAAACATGAATTAATTTGAAGACATGTGATTAAGCAGAATTTGGTGAATTCGTCTTCATACGATTAATTCAAAAACGTGATTTTATGTACATGCATGAATCATAATGAATTCAAAGACATAAATCATAGATCATACATATGTACATACATGAATTAACTAAACATGAATGAACTAAATTCTATATAGACATGCAAGCATACATGTATACTTATGTGAATTGAAAAAGCAAATTAGAATCTAACTGTAAGTCTACACCGTTATGATGTATGTGTATATTTAAAAAAACATCCACATGTCACCAAATTAATTTTGGTACATATAGTAGATGATTATGTTTAACAAAAATATTAATACCTTCACTAAACTTTAAAAAATTAAGTTATCGTGATGATAACGTGTCGTGAAAAAAGAGAAAAGTGAAGAGAATAAAAGTCAATAGACTTGTGTATATTATAATGAGAACCAAAGCCATACATTTGTAGAGAATGATTATGGATACATATGGAAATAATTTCTAGGGCTGTAGGGGTATAACTATCTTTTACAAATAACTTCGAATTTACAACACACACACACACATGATGGTTTCTGCTACGAACCAAATTTGGTTTCTCACATTACAGAAACCACTTTTTTTAATTGTTCTTATTTTATTTTATATTGTTTTTGTTTTTCATTTCATTTTATTTCTCTTTTTATGGTTTCAGTTTTGATTTTTTTAATAATAACATTAAAGCTATTTTAGGAATTCTATTTTTGAAGTTGCTCAAGAATTTTTTAAGGTTCGAGCGAGTTTATTTGCGAAAGATATAAATTTTTGTGATATAGATATTTTAAGTTCAGAAGATGTTTGTTTAGGAACATACTCAAAAAAATTTAGACCGCCCCATGTATGTTGAGGACCAATGACCTGTACATTTCATCTATATCCAAGACATCTATGTAGAGGACCAAGGACCGCCACCTTTCACCTGTTTAAGGCATTTATGTTGAGAACCAATGACCGACTCATTCGACCGTCCAAAACACTTTGTATATTTGGGATCAACGACCGACTCCTTCGACAATCCAAGACACTTTGTGCGAGGACTAAGGACCAACTCCTTTGACAGTTCATGACACTTTGTGTTGGGAACCAATGACTGACTCCTTCGACTATTCGAGTTATTTATATATTTGGGAGACTCGTGATTTTAGACAATAAATCTAAAAAGAATTTGCAAGATTTAATGTCAACTTAAATTATAATTTTTTTTTATTTTTCTTAATTTATTTTTTATTATCACTTTCATCTTGTTTACTAATTTTCTCTATTTTTTGTTTATTTCATAGGAATGGCTGAGACAGGCTCGAATAATAAAGTTTATTCAGATATACACGAAATTATTGAACTTAAAAATCAAGGCAAGTTAGTTACCTTTGTTTTAAAGATATTGATGTGAAGTACTATGCCCAGCCTGGCATACGGGGCAAACTTAAACTTGGCATCTATAAGTCAGCGACAAATCCTTCTTTTGACATCCTGGAATCTTTATCGGAGTTGCATATGCTCATCATTAATGAATGTCATGAGAATTCAGAAGGTTGCCCAAGTCCAACAGTTCTAGCAGTCATCTTCCCTTTTTGTGTCTTTTGCCTCATCAGCAATTTGTGAGAGGATTGATAATAAAGAAATACGATGGAAAAGTGCACTTATCAGTAGTGGAGAAATTTATTTTCTTCCAAAGTTTTGGGAGTGGTCTATATGTGTTCAAAAACTCATTATCAAAAGGAATCTTAGCGAGCTTCTACAGTCAACCCTGCTACAAAAGATTATCAACGTTCAAATTTACGAAACTCTTTATGAGTTTGGTTTCTAGAAACAACATTTTTGTGACCGCGAATGGTGAAATTGGCATTTCTCTTTGGGACATCTGTGAGAAAATAGACTTTCAATCATGGGTCATTATTATGAAAAAGTAGTCCCAAGCCTTTTCGAGTTGAAAGATCATCTTCCCAAGTCTTGTATTTACCTCTTTAATGGTTTCGCATTGACTGCCAATGCGATTGAATCTGATTGTGTTAGTCATGAAAATTGGATTAATTTTTGTTTCATAAGAATGGTTGTGCCCAGAGTCCTCGACAAAACAAAAATTATAAAAATATTATGAATCTAAATCCATTCAAGAGGATTTTTTGTTTAACATACATGGTTATGTCCAGAATCCTCGACAACACAATAACTATAAGAATGATATGAATCTAAATCCATTCAAGAGGCATCATCAAAAGGTATCAAAAGAAATACGGAGGCCTGTGATTGTAGACAAGCTGTGAGATATTTCTCATAGGGATCAATAACATTAGAGCGATTTGTCAATATCTTTATCTATGGAAGAAGAAGAAGAGGTAAAAATAACAGCTTATCTCTCCATCTGGCTTTGTCGTTTCATCATTCCATATGGGGCAAAATGTATAAAAGTTGGGATTTTTCAAGTATCTTCTAAGATGGTAGGTGGATACACTTACAACCTAATTCCTCCCATATTAGCAAGCATTTATAGAGGACTTATACGAATGTCGACCACCAGCCAGGCTAGGATATTGGCTCGATTTCACATTCATTTCTTGGATGCTTTCTTTATGCTTGAGTTACAACTTATTTTTTTCAAGGTATTTATGTCATGTGGACAAGAGTTATTCTAGTCATATAATTCAAAAATTTGTTGGCACTTTGAATACTTTCCAATATTAGGAGAAAAAATGTCGTTGATTGTCGGGACGTTATCCGTGAAATGATGGATGTCAATGACTTTTGCTTGTCTCATCCCGATGTACGAGTGGATGACCAACTAAGGTCTATAGATACCTCAAAATTTATGATGAATATTCGATTTGGATTTTTTTCTTATTGTCGGGGAAACTCTCTTTCAATCTAGAGGTATATAATCCTCATAGATTTGTGAGACAACAATACTTTAGGTAGAAACTTCCCGGTTCACCAAGAAAGTCGAATATTGCTTCCAATATAGGCGACATGTATCGCATTTGGTTGTCTTTGACTCAGACGATAAGTGGATGTACATTTCATATTCCAAGATATAAGGAGCATACACATAAAAATGTTGATGCAGAGTACAAAGGTTGGTGGAATAACCAAGTTTTGTCAATCTTGACCAAGGTTCAAGTGAAGTTTTATCTTCTAGTGAGAGTCATGACTTTGTTCTTGATTTGGCTTTGAGGCAAGCAAACAGGGTTATAGCCAAATGGTTAAACCCTCCAAATTTCATTTTTGAAGTGACTTCTCGAAAAAGAAAACTAAACCTTCAAAATGAAAAAACTATTAAGAAAATTAAATTTATAGCTCCCTCAACAAAACTTGCTTCTGCTTTTGAGCCTGTGACGAAATACTTGACGCAGTTTTGATTCCAGATTACAGTAGTCCTAAAGATTAGTATCTCTCGTTCATGGAAAAACTCTAACTCTGGAAGATGAAAGTTCTGGAGATCAGGTTGAATGTATTTGTTTGTTTGTTTTTTTTTTTACATACTACTTGTGTTTGATTTGATGTATCCAACTTCAATTTTAGGTTCATCTTTCTCAAATACATTGAAGGAAGCGACCAAGGAAGCCTTAAGCTATTCCAAGTCCACCAAAAGGTAACCTTAAAACTTCTAATATTATTAATACCAGTCTCTCAGATATGCTTTCAGATAGCAGACTTCCAGATATATCACCCAAAACACGAAATGAGGGTATGTTCTTCGTTGTTCTTTATCTATCCATTTTCTTTTTCTTTTTTTTTCTTTTCTTAATCCCTCTCTCATTTTTCTTTTATCTTTAGGTTTTCAAATAATTCCTAAAGAACTGAATTTCTCAACGAGCCCAAACTTTTTACAAGATCGGACCAACGAGAATGACGGGAGAATTGATGTACTTCAAGGAATAGATGGTACTTATGATTTTCAAGACCCTCCTTGCAAATATACGAGTACCATTAATGAAGGTATTTTGATGCTTAACGTAGATGACTAAAATAATGAAGATGAAGTTAAATCTGAGACTGTGAAAGCTAACGTTTTAAAGATCAATCAAGAAGCTCTAGCTATTTCATCTTCATGGGCTTTAGTTGTTGTTCCCCCTTAAAAAACAAACAATTATAGGGTTACATCAATTTGTTCTTTCATGTCTGGTCCTCTACCTGGGATAACTTAAGAGTCTCTTTACTTAAAGGCTTCTCTGCAAGAGGCCATGACGAATTATCTTCTAAAGTATTTCAAGGAAGTTTTGAAGTATGGCTTTTCCAATATTTGATCTTTGAGGGATGAGAATAATCAAATTTTCCTAAATGTGATTACCAACTCATTTTGCATAGATCCAACACCTTCGATGAAATGTATAGATATGTTTTTGAAAGAAGTTGACATTTATTTATCTGAAAAAAGCAATACTTGGAGTGTTTAACCGTTGAAGAAAAGGATATAAGTAGTTTAAACTTTTGAATATCCAAATGGAAGCAAAGGATTCCACATGTTCGTGGTTGGAAGATAAAATCATTCTGCTGACCTTTGAGTTGGATAGTCTTCAGGATGATAATTAAACCCATCAGGACTGGAGGAGTATGCTTGGAGCCGAGAAAGTCAGATTGAAAGAATCATAGACTAGAGATATCACTAGCATAACATCCATATACCCAAAAAAAGACTCTTGAAGATACTTTCCTACAAGTGATCAATGGCAATTGATTTTGATATACTTGAGACTTTGTGATTTTCTTTAAGACCATATTGTATGAACTTTGATTCAACATCATTTTTTTATATGACAAATCGTTCTTTTTCATGATTCTTGTATACATTTTTTTTTTGTGCAAATAAAAAAAATTGAATGAATTTATTGATTTTGACATAACAAATTGAACATAGTTCATTACAAGAACACGCATTTTTTTTTTCATTTATAGGGCCGTTCAATATTTATTCTCTTGCAGGCTAGGAGTATTATATTTATTAAAATAAAAATTTACAAAATAAAGAACTTCAAGTGTAGAATCGCTTTAAGAATTTTCTGTTAATAGGTAGCTTGTCTTTGTGACGATCTTGTATACCCCCTTCATGAATCCCATTTAGGTTGGAACTTGCCCCCNCTTGAAATGATCTTGGTCGCACATTTTTGTTGAAGGATTTCGCCTCCGAGCTTGATAGTATTTCAGGTGCATCTATTCCTCTAATCTCTTCTCATCCAAAACTTATAACTCGTCAAGTTGAAGACAAGCATTTTATTCTGATGTCAAACCTTCTTTGAGGCAATTCAAAGTAATGGGATTTGACACTCTAAAGGAGGTACAACTTTCACTCCGTATACTAAGGCATAAAGAGTAGTTTGTGTTAGAGTCTAATAAGTGGTTCGATAAGCCCACAAAGCTTCATCAATTCTTTCATGCTAATATCTTTTTGATTTGGAAACAACCTTCTTTAGTAGACTACACAAAGTTTTGTTGAATGCCTCTGCTAGTCTATTAGCTGCTGCATTGTACATTGAGGAGTTGTATTGCTTAAATCCAAATTTTGCACATAAATTATTTATGTGGCTAACATTGTACATGGACGAGTTGTATTATTTGAATCCAAACTTTGCACATAAATTATTTATGTGGCTATTGCAAAAGGGTTTTCCATTATTCGTGATGAAGTGTCGTGGGACCCCATATCGATAAATTATCTATGAATGATATTTGCAACATTTTTCTTTCTTTACTTCCTTTAATGGTACAACTTTAGCCGACTTAGAAAAGTAATTCATTCCTGTGAGGATATATGAATGTCCGGCTGAAGAGTTTGGAGTTATAGGTCCAATCACATCAAGGCCGCATGAAATGAATGGCCAAGAATCTAAGGTTGGATGTAATGGTACCGGAGCTGGTGGATAAAATTTGCATGGACTTGGCAAGCTTTACATTTCTTCGCATAATCCATAGAGTCTTGTACCATAGTTGGCCAATAGTAACCCATTCTCTTTATTCAAAAATGGAGCTTAAGTCTGTACTATGAGCACCACGGATTTCAAAGTGGGCTTCTTCCTCGACATGTGTTGCTTCATCATTACTTAAGCGTAGAAGGAAAATTCTATCGAATGAACGTCGATAAAGTATATCCTTATAAATAAAAAATAAAGTGAGATACACACATCTTGATTTTTGTCTTTCGTCGTGAATTATCTGATAACTTTCATCTTCTGACTCTGAATCAAAACTCCAAACATCCAAGTCATCTGTCATAATTTCGTAAAAGGATTAGAAGTATGTGGTTTAACCATCTCCAAATAGACATAATTGATGGTAACTTCTTCGTCTACCTCGAACTCCACTAGGATGGATCCTTCTAGAAGTTGAGGTCCAAATTCCTCAGTCGATAACTCACTAGCATTGCACGTGAGAACGAACATCTGCTCCACCTTTGTAATGGGAATTGGATTAAATGATCCAAATGAAACCATCAAGCATATAGCTGTCGGATTTTCTCCAATTTCAAGTTTGATCTTATTTTCTTTATCCAAGAGAACAATAAGATCTTTTAGGACGAAACACCTCTCCACTAGGTGACTAATAATCCTATGAAATTTACAATACTTAGGATGATCAATTTTACCTACTTCTTCTAGTCATTTTAGTGCTGAAAATTCGATTATCTTCTGCTCAAGGAGTTGATCTAGGATCCCAGAGACTTCAGCGTCTGAGAATGGGTACTCATTCTCTTCATGTTCTTTCAGAGTTAGATGACCTCTACTTTGGACTTGTCCTTTGTTAAGTTTGAACTTCGGCTTTGGCTTCGAATTTGAGTTTGACCTTTGGAAGCTATCTTTATAGGAGTAGTAGAGATCATCATGGCTTCTTTGGACTTACTTATCTTGGCGTCCTTCTTTATTTCCTTCTTAGGTTCTTTCTTTTCTCATGGATCACTTGGCAAGTAACTTTCATACATTGCAATATGGAGTTTTAAATCATGAGCACGTGCGGACAACTCTTCAAAAGAATGGGACATAATTGCTTAGAGATATTAGAGTAATCTCAAGTGCATGCCTTGTACACATATGTCGATGGAAGATGCTTTGTTGATCCATTTTTCGAGTTAAGCATAAGGTTCATCCAACATTTGATATACTTTACAACTGGCTCTTCCTTGCTCTGCTTTGTTTGAGCAAGTTCTAGAAGGATAACTGTTCCCGTGGTACTGTAAAAACGTGATAGGAATTCTCGCTCGGGATCAACTAATACAGTCAATAGGTCTATATACCATTCAAATGATGCACCTTTGAGAGAGTGTACAAACTGTTTCACCATGGTAGCATTGTAAGTGCCAACATTATTACACATTTCAGTGAAATAAACCACATATTGATCTGGGTTGCCCTGTCCATCAAAACATTGGAACTTTGGGGATTGGTAGCCGAGCATCCTCATTTTGCCAATCCGATAGCTATATGGCTTAGCATAAACCAATGAAGATTGTGGTGAATCACCATATTGGGCACTGATGGTGCTTGTAATCATATGTTGGAGTTGTTGGACAGATAGAGAGCCCACAGAGAGTTGAGTGATATCATGCCATATGCTTTACACCATTGTCCGATCATGCATATTTTGTTTTTGTTTGTGTTCTTAGACTTTTGGATCTTTAATTTTTGAAGACCCTATATTTTTTTGGATTGCCATCCACCAACGAATTTTGCAACTCCAACATATTTTTGAGTGTAGCAATTTGTGCATCTTTGTTATCTAGTGACTTTGTTAACTTTCCAATGGCTAAAACCATTTGTTGGATTCGATCATTAGAGCTCGACGATGTCGCTTCAGTGACCATCACTAACTCGAATGATTCTTCATATAAAGTATAGTCTCCTACTTTGTGGGAGATGTTGCATGAGAGGATCCGGACATGAATCTGCCATCGAAGATAAATGAAAGCTTTTCGCCAAACTCTTAAGGCCTGTTCTCTTCGTGTTTCAATTTTAAGTTTTGAGTTTTGAATTCGTTTTGTGTTTTGTGTTTTAATGTCTGTTTTGAAATTTCTGAAAATGAGTTCTTTTTGCCATTCTGAAAATCTATTTCTGAAAACTTAAAAATGGAAAACGCGTTTATTTTAAAATTTTGAGATTTTTTTAAATAATATTTTATTCAAAAAATCTGATTATTCAATAAATTTTAATGGTTTAATATTAAAATAGTACTAAAATATAAAATAAATTTTATAGTTGGTGAAGTTTCAAATGTTTTTTTTTCAAGATATTAAAAACATAACCTAAATTACATTTAACAAAACAGTTCGATCGATACGATTAGAAGTTTACGTGCCATGACAAAATGAGGAGATACTGAACAAAATATAAAATAAATCCATAGAGTCGTCTACGACGTCTTAAGTAGTCGTTCCACTTGTGTGTAACAATTTGATCCGTCACTAGTCCCATTTGAGCTGTTTGACTAGTATCAAAATGTTTGACTTCTTGATCTTGACCTGACTCCAGTATAACTTGGAACACCATGTTCTCTTCTGAATACTCAGTGAACAACCTGTCTAAGATGTGCTCCTGGCAAATAAAGTTGTGTATTGAGCAACATACAGCAGGGATTTGTCTTTGCCTTCTAAGAAGATAATTGATAATCAATTTCAAAATAGGAAATTTGCCTTTAAAACTCCAATGCAACGTTC
>CAIGRP010077840.1:0-28074 GCA_903798385.1 Fraxinus cuspidata
TCAAGGAATTGGACATTTCTTGTTTCGAGATATAACTTAATAGTGGGTTCTTTAGAAAAATTTGTAACTGCTTAATAATTGCTTTACTTGGAACTTTATTAAAAAATTAACTTACAGTCTAGAGAGATTATGGAACATTGTTGGACTATTTCACATTTCTCTAGAAATTCAGCATAAGGCCTTGGACATTGTTCTCCTAATTCGTTATATATTGTCATCATATTCACCATTATGGTAAGATCTGACTTGTTGAATTCTTTTACTGAGCTATAAGCCTTGAACTTGTCCAATGATCGGGATTTCTCATGTATGAGAAATAGGTAGCCACTATGAGAAAAACTCGTCTATGAACATATTAAATGACTATTGACCATTCTAAAAAGTCAAAGGAAATGTCCCACATATATCCGTTTCAATTATTTCTAAGACACACGAGTTCTATTGGCACATAATCTCCTTATATTTATTTGTTTTCCTTTAATCTAATTAATATAAATACTTAAGCCTGAAAAATTAAGGGAATCAAGAATTCCTTCTAACACAAAGTTTTTCATTATCTTTTGAGAGATGTGACCAAATCGCTTGTCCTACAATGAAGCGAAATTTTTATTGGTTAATTTATGTTTAATACAACTTGAATTCACATGCAAGATTTTTTTTTCATAAGATGCAATTGTATTAAGCATATATAGGTTATCATAATCGAATAAAGAACTGGTAGCCACAATATTTGAATTAAGAAATAAACTAAACTAACTATTTTGACATAAATAAGAGTAACTGAATTTGTCCAATGTAGAAATAGAAATTAAATTATATCTAAAAGACTGTACCGCAAATGTCTCTTTCAAATCCAAATAATAACCAATCTTTAATGATAACCTAAAAAAGCTCTATTCCCTCAACTTTAACAGATTTGTCATCGCCTCACATAGATGAATCTTTCAGTATCAACTGGCTTTAGGTTGTCTAGGCAACCCCGTATAGACATGCTTATTTGAATAATAATACCGAAATTTATCCACTAAGTGTGTCTAAGTATTGACACTACATTAATATCAAAAATGACCAAAGTGAGAAGTGCATTTTTCTTTACACGGTAAGCATGGTATTTAGTACAAACTCTCTTCATGCGTTTCAGATTTTCACAAATGTAACAGTCAGATAATTTATCCTTTTCTGGCTTTTGAAATGTACCAGATGCAACTTCATTACCCTTTAACCTACCTATAGAAGTACTTGCCAAGGGAGTATTTCCAATTCTCTCTTACTTTAGACTTTCTTTTTCTTGTATACAATATGAAATGAGCTCATCAAGTGTTAACTTCCTCTTTTGACAGCTGTAACTGACCTTAAAGTAGCCTAATTGTGGCAGAATAGTAATCAAAACTAAATGCACGAGCAAGTTATCAAGCATCTCAAGCTTTGAGGCATTTAGTTTTGAAACAAGATGAGATATATCCATGATATACTCCCTTTTATTTTCTTTAACCTTATACTTTAGTGAAATCAAATTCGCTGGAAGCATAATTGTTTCAACATTATCGCCTTTTGTAAAAACGTTTTTCGATTTCCTCAAGAAACTCCTAGGCAGTAGTTGCCCTAGCGCTCTTGAATGTTACTAAAATTTCACGCTTCATGATTATAAGACTCATGCGATTTGAACGATCACACTAATTCAAATTCCACTTTATTAGCGAAACTCTTATCTGTAAGAATAGTGGATTGTTTAGTCTTTAACGCAATGTCTAGATCCATGCCGCAAAAAATAATACAAACATTCTCTTTTCAGGCCTTAAACTTTGGTTCAAGTATAGGAATTTAATTGATTTTAGCAGATATTGTAGAAAATGATGGATTAATATCGAAGAGAATTTAAACATAAATAACATATTCACATAAGAATCCATATTGGACAATCATTAATTTCAAATAATGGTGAACTCTATTACAAGAGACCGAGCTCAAATTTAAATTTAGTCTTTTGACGGAAATATCAACTTGTAAGTAGAATTCTTGGTGTAATAATCAAAAGTTGACAGTAAATTCGGTCAAACATCCAGTATATCTTTGAACCGACTCAATGTTCACATAATGAAAATTATCACATATTTATTACTATATGTGTGTAAATAATTCGGTCAAATATTATCATTCCTTTGGTCTGATCAATACCCGCATGAATTATGTACACATAACCTTCCTGATATTCCAAATAAATTAATTTAGGCAAGAAATGTTACTTTGGTAACACATTGCTTCAACTAATCTATTTTAGAAAATTAGTATTCCGAAACAAATATTAAATACCAAGATTTGAAATTGATTGTCCCTTTATTTTTATTTTTTTTATTTTTTTATGTTTCTCTTCTGTCGTCAAAAGGAAAAAAAATATACGCCTCAATAGAAAACCATCGTTGGAGCGCTATGGTGCTACCTGGGCAGTGTACCTAGGCAGCGCCAGTCCAGCTACCTTACGGAAGCCATCGGGCGCTGACTGTTGTTTTGAATAAGAATTTTCGAAAAATCCCAAAAAATTCAAATTTTTGATATTTGAGGTCTGAAATTCACATCTTAAAATTTTGTAAAACCAAAGTATGAATTTCAACCTTAAAATCTTCATTGAATCTTAATGATTTAATATGGAGTTGGCTCTAATATCACTTGTTGAAACTTTATAAAATTAGAAACTTTAAAACTTGAAAACCTAAATTCCTTTATTGCCAAGATCCTCAATGTCAAATCACCAAGAAAATTATTAAATTCAATATACCTTAATTAATTGGGAATGATGCTTTAATATCGGATCATGAATATTGATTATTGGCTCTTTTGGTTCTTAAATTCTTGATTTTGATTTTTTGCTCCATAATTTTGATTTCTTCAATCCTTATTCTTGATTATAGGTTTTTTGAATCTTTATCTTCAATATGATTTCTCTTGTATTTATTGATGGAATGACACAAAGAATGAGAAATTGTATATGAACTGAAATATATATATATATATATATTTTGCCCATCATGAAATATAATTCTAAAAGAATCTGATTTCTACATATAAATTTCGACTCACACTTTATTTAGATGTCATAAGCCTATTAATTTAATTCTTTATTAAATCACTTTAATTGTGCTCAACTTTAAGATAGTCTTATACACAATTAATTACATATATATGCCATATGTCATTCTCCTCCTCTTTCTATTGAAACATCTTCTGTTGGGGCATTTGGTATCGTGCTTGTCCATGCATCTGCATGAGCAATTGTTGCATGGCGGCGTTTTGCTGAGCCATATTCCTCATGTGTGTAGCCATCTCCCACACCTCCCTTGCCAAACATGTAGTAGTGCCACCTCATCGATGTTGGTGGTAGGGTCAACTGTCGGGAGTTTTCTCTTGTATATTTCTACCTTGGGAACCAAAATGATTGGAACCCATGGTGTAGCAATAGTTTTTATGTAAGAATAAGATTCTAGAGATGCCTTTTCAACATCCTTAGCCATCTTTTCTTCAAGAACCAGGATCTCTCTTTCAAATTTGGTTGTGGAATAACTCCATTTTGATAGCTTTCAACACAAGGATGTTCACAGTTATAGTGTGGTTTCCCACAGATGGTGACAATCTGTTGACCCCCCAATAAATGTACTTCCAATGTGGCCAACAGATCTCAAAGGGGTTCAGTTACATCAGCCTCATGTTAATATATTCTGGTTCGGTGTAGAACCCTACCTTTACTCGTTGCATAGGATATTTGTGGCCTTGTGAATCAAGGTGTAACATTATTGTATTCACTTCACGATAAAAGAAGAGGCCGAGTGCTAAAGTTTAGGGTTTTATAAATTAATCAAAATTCTTCTCGATTTTCTACATTTTTCTTTGATCAAGTAAGATTTATTCAAATTGTACTGCGTCCTTTGAAATCAAGTAATGGCCTTCGTTTTGCTTTACGTTCAACTTACATTGTATTTTATGTTTGGGATTAGATTTGACCTTATATTTGGAGTTAATTGTTTCAATAGTCATCCAATTTATACAATGGTCATGGTTTACCCACTAAAATTCAAATTGCTTCACATCACTTATTGAACTTTGCCCATTTACACTCCATTCATCACCCTAAAAAATTCGTTACCTTATTTGTTGATGTGGTTAACGAAGATCTCACCTGATGTGTTACGGCCGTTAAAAAAAGTACAACTCAATCAAATCATTGTCACATTACTCATCCAACTTACACAAGGTCACGGTTTACTAATCAAACTTAAATATTTTACGATAGCCACTCATATTTGAGATATTGTACTCCAACCATCATTTGCCATATTTCATTCCCTTCATTTCTAATGTATCGTACGGAATTCTCACGTGACAAGTTACAATCGTTAAAAAAATTACAATTCAATCAAATCATCATTCATGAAAATTGCCATATATGAAACGTGACTTTCAAGGCCCTATTAACTTCTTTAAAATCCAATAAAGCGTCCGCAATTTCAGCCCAGAAAACCCTAGCCCCAATTTATTCATCTTAATCACGTACAACTAAATTGTGTAATATAGCAAAGTCGATGCAAAAAGCTACGTACAATTGGGGGGTAGAGCTTTATAAGTAGTAGCTTCTCCTATCCTTCTCAACAATCGGCTATGTCATATTACACAATTTAGTTGTATGTGGATGAGATGAGTGAATTGAGGGCTAGGGTTTTTGTGGACTGAATTGGGGTCACTTTATTGGGTTTTAAAGAAGTTTATGGTGCCGTGAAAGTCACGTTTCACATAAGGTGATTTTGGTAAGTTGATGATTTTTTTTTCCCGTTATAACTTTTTTTTGTAACGATTTTAACTTGCTAGTGAGATTTTCATATGATACATTAGCAACAAAATATGGCGAATGATAGATGAAATGTAATATCTCAAAGATGACTGACCATTAAAAAAATATTTTGAAGTTTGATGAGTAAATTGTATCCCAGTGTAAGTTAGATGAGTAATGAAACAATGGTTTGGTTGAGTTTTAATTTTTTTTAATGACCGTGAATTGCTACGTGAAATTTTCATTAGCAATGTCTGCGAATAAGTTAACGATTTTTTTAGGCTGGTGGATAGAGTGCAAATGGGCAAAATTCAATAAGCACTTTGAAGTGTAGTAAGTAAATCGTGGACATTGTATAAGTTTGATGATTATTGAAACAATTAACTCTATATATTTGCATTATTAACTTTTCCATGAAAGTGTGAACTATTAATTCCAAGAAATTAATACTTTCTTGTCTTTTTAATAACTTTAAACTTTTTATATAAGACCATCATTAGAATAATATGAATAATGATATTCATCATCGGTGGTATTCAAAACTAATATAGGAAATTGTGGGGTGTGGGTTTTATTGTCACCTAAACTAGCATTGATGTTGAACACTAGTTACGATAAATAGAATTACTTGAATAGTATATATATAGTTCAAGTTTCTTCACAATCTATTTATAAAACTTGTATGCTTATTGAAACAGTGAAATTCTTGACTACTAAAGCAATGGTAGTGAGTCTAAGCGAGCCTTGTCCTAAAATTAGGAGCTATAGAGCTTGTTGAATGAATCGAATACTTAGTAAATGAGTCACCCTAAAATATAACTATCAATTGAATGAAGGATTCTGGAAGTATCTCCCACTGATTGACGGCACTCAACTAAAGTCAGGCCACTGCCACAAATAATAATAATAATAATAAATATAATAATAATGTTTCTATAAATGATTGATTGTGGATTTGAAGGCTACAAATTCAATTAAATAAATCATTCCATTTCTAAAATATCATTGACCTCAATGCGTAGTCTTTTTATTTTGGCGTTTGAGTTCCCAGCCTTCAATTTTCGGATCAAAAAGTTCCTTTTGGACGATATTATCGTAAACAAGCATTAAACATGATGAAATAGACCCTTTTCTCCTCTCTTTCAAGTTTCAAGTACCAAACAATAAATATGTAAAAAAAAGTAAAAAATAAGAAAAATAGTAAACAAGAAAATTTCGATTAGAAAAATAGCCAAAGATACGGGTTAAAATTTAATTTGTAAGACAGCGGTGATCTTCTGGGATGTTAATGGTGTCCCTGATTTTGTCTTTGTCTTAATAGCAAGTTGGTTCTTAATCACTCGACATTGTTGAATAAACAACCCTCAATTACATAAATTCCTAAATCTTCTTTTATGTCCCAGTTCATATTTTCTTAGACAGTAGTTTAAATAAAATAAAAAGGTAATATATAACTTGACAAAGTTATACACATTAGGACCACTAAACAAATTTATGTGGTACATATTAGGATCACTTGACAAACTCAAAGTTGTACTAGTACGTAGTTCATAGTTGCACTCGTCAATTTCATTGTTCACGTGTTTATTTTCACTTTATTACTAATTAATAATGGTGTCACGTACTTATAACATATTTATTTCAATAATTAAAATTTTGTCTATATTCCTAGGCTAGCAATGGCGATTAATAGTGATGTAACGTGCTAACATATTTGATTCCAATAGTCGAAATTTTGTTTCTATAAAATAGGCATACGATTCTGAGCTAGTGATAGCGATTAATAATGGTACCACATACTAATATTCTATTTCAATAATTGAACTTTTGTCTTTATAAAATAGATATACGATTCTGGGTTAGCTGTGGCAATTTATAATTGTGCCACGTGCTAACATATTTTATTCCAATTTTATCTCTACAAAATAGGCATACGATTTTGTGCTAGCGATGTCGATTAATAAAAGTTCACGTGTTAACATATTCGCTTCTCAAGTTGAACTTTTATCTCTATTGATGACTAATAAAGGTACAACATGTTAACATACTTTATTCCAACAATAGAACTTCTCTCTATAAAATAGGCATACGATTCTAGGAGAGTAGTGGCATATACTCGACACTAAAATTTGGAGCAAACTCATAGCTTCTCCTGCATCAATGGCTTTAGCAACTCCAGTGGATAACCAATCCAACAACGTGCTGAAATGCCCTTCCCCTGCATCAATGGATTTAACCACTCGGAATTGCAAAACTAATGTACGAAAATTCCATTCTGAGGATGATGTCGCCAAGGCTCTTGCAAAATACGTCGTCAAATTGTCGGAAAAATATATCTTGGAGAAGGGTTATTTCTCTGTTGTTCTTTCTGGAGGTACCCTAATCCATACACTGAGGTACGCCTGCTATTTTGTAAATGGGATCTACTTTTTTTTTTCTTTTTTTCCCCACAATTCCTGTAATGAAATGAGTTATTTTTGTAGTCGATCTTTTTGTAAATTTGATTTTGATGTTTAAAGGAAACTGGTGGGATTTCCTTACAAAGATTTAGTTGATTGGTCGAAATGGCTCATCTTTTGGGTGGATGAGAGGGTGGTTCCTTTGGATAGTCCTGACAGCAATTATAAACTTGCTTATGATGGTTTTCTTTCGAAGGTATGCAAAATTTCGAGATATTTTTGGTCTGTAAACTGAATACATAACAATTCATGTAATTTTGCAGGTACCAATTTCTCCCTGTCACATTTACGCCATTAACGACAAGAAGCTGTCGCCAAAGGCTGCAGCAGATGATTATGAAGCACGTCTCAAGCATTTGGTCCATAGCAAAAATATACCTATATCTGATGCAAGTGGATTCCCCAAATTTGATCTTATGCTTCTTGGAATGGGGCCAGATGGACATGTGGCTTCTTTATTTCCTACACACCCGCAACGTTTTGAGAAGAAACGGTGGGTGACCTTCATTACCGACTCTCCCAAACCTCCTCCACCGAGGATCACTTTCACGTTTCCTGTGATCAACTCAGCTTCAGAGATCGCAATGGTGGTCACCGGCGCTGAGCTGGCCGATGCTGTAAAAATAACATTGGGTGGCGTACTTCCTCCTGGTGTAACTCCCCTCCCGTGCATGGAAGTTTCAGCCGAAGAAGAATTGACATGGTTCTTGGACAAGGATGCTGCTTCTAAACTGTGATTATTTGCACTTTTTGTTGGAGGAATTACTCGTGTCCTTGTTTGTGTTGTGTCATGTTGTGTGGTGTTGTGTTTCATAATCTTCTAATAAGTTGTTGGGTTATGTGCCCATATAATATAGTCA
Organism: Fraxinus cuspidata; assembly: GCA_903798385.1. Taxonomy (NCBI): domain Eukaryota; kingdom Viridiplantae; phylum Streptophyta; class Magnoliopsida; order Lamiales; family Oleaceae; genus Fraxinus; species Fraxinus cuspidata. The sequence continues at coordinate 8,136 of CAIGRP010077840.1, forward strand.
TGCCTAATAAAATGACAACTTAATGATTAATAAATTTTATTTTTATGTATTTATTGTTGTTGCATTTATTTAATATTGAGTAAACGAATAAAAGCGCCAATGATCACTTCACTTGTGAATAATATAAGTTAGGTATTTTCGTTGAGTAGCACGGTGTGACAAACTTATATTTTGATCATTAATAAAATCATTCACAATTAAGTATGAGGGCTGATACCTGTACCGAAGGTTGTAGTGTTGACAATTTTACCATTCGAGTATGCGATTATAGAAATGGTTTAATGGTAACACTAGTACACTTGAAGTGTATTGTAATTAATTCCATTTGACCAATATGTATTTCATCTAATTCCCTTAGGATTGAGTATATATTTTCGTGAGTTTAATGGATTTTTAATTTACCAACGGGTGAGATCAATTTGGTTAATCAAATAACTCGGTAAATTGGAAGGTGAAAAACAAGAGTAGTGTAGAACATTAATTCATGTCGAGAATCGTAGCCGTGGAAAATGGGTCAAGCAATTGCTAAATAAGGTACTTTTTTGTTGAACGGTTATAAATCCGAGATCATTGTTTTGATGGATTTTGCTACTTGTATATAAAAAAAAATGTACATAATGGATTAAATAATATGACGTAGAGGGAAAATATTGGATGAAAAGGTTAATTGTACTTTAAATTGACAAATGGTAGACTACCATGTAGCATTATGTGTTGTACTATGTAAATTTTGATGTACATCCTTGTTTTGAAATAGCTAAACTTCAACGAATGTAAATTCGGTCACAAGAACTTTGAAGAAAATGTAACTTAAGTTAATCAGAATAATCAGATAAACAAAATGACTATCTATGATCGTACTCAATTATCGGATCTCAGAATTGGATGGAATATATACAATAGATAAAAATAATAATAATAATAAAATAATGCATATATATTTTAGTTACGTGATTGTACGTAATTCGAAAGTCTGGTCTTTTGCGTTAAGTGAAAAGGGCAAATGTTGATAATTAGATTATGTGGTCTAGGTTCGACTAGATAAGATCTATTTATTGAAGTTTGGAAAATATATATCCAACTTTATTACAATTGCTATGAAAATTTTGAATTTAATTAAAATCGTACAATTCTAGCCTAATTAGACTTTGGACTTGTTTTGGAACACTTTCATCCATATATAAATATGATAGTGGCACCTAGGAGATTTATATCCAGAATTATGTTTTTTTATTTAATTGAAAGGTATATATTTTGGAAAATAGAGTAGAAGAAGTGAAGGTTGAGAGTTAAGTTCGTAAATCAGATTAAATCCGGAAATCAAATATCAATTTAGGGGTGGGGGTGTGAATTAGTACTTCATCATTTTGATTAATTTTCCATTTCAATTAGATACAAACTGATGAGCCCTAAATTGGGAGGTAAGATTTTTCTTTTGCAATTTTTCAATTCTTGCATTTTGGTACCTTTTTGTATGTTGATTGAAGAATTGAAGATCCAACTCGAAAGCGAGAGAAACTTAATTTGGTTATAGTGTGAATGATTAAGGGGAGAGAAGCTTCATTGTGTTTAATAGTATTAATTGTGCATTTATAGATTAAAGAGTTGTTAAAATTGAAAAGAAGACATTTTGTGCCATTTCCTTTAATATTAATAATTGTGCCACTTACTAACATATTGTATTCCAACCGTTGGAACATTTGTCTCTGTAAAATATTCATAGGATTTTGGGCTGAGTTAAGCTAGTTGTGCACCATGAGATCCTTAGATGTGTCAAAATGGAGGTCATTAATTTGAATAAATGTTGTCAAAATCAATTATAAAACAGTGTGTCATGTCAAATAATGTAAACAAAACTGTCAATCATGATGTAAGTGTAACAAAACTGTTTTGGGCTACAAGTGACATGTACTCTACACTAAATTGTGCCATGTGCTAACATATTTTGAACATTTATCCCTATAAAGCAGGTGTACGATTCTGAGTTAGCGGCGGTGCATACTCGACACTAAATTGTGCCGCATGCTAACATATTTTGTTTCAATGAACTTTTGTTGCTATAAATAGGAATAGCGGTGGCCTTCTACAGTAAATTCATTGCTTCTCTTGCATCCATGGCTTTAGACACTCCAGTGAAAGGCAAAACCAAGGTACTAAAGTTCCATTCGGAGGAAGATGTTGCCGTTGCTCTTGCAAAATACACCAATGATTTGTCGAAAAAGTTTATCAGAGAGAAGGGTTCTTTCTCTGTTGTTCTTTCTGGAGGTACCCTAATTGATACAATGAGGTACGCCTGTTATTTGTAAATGGGGCCTACTTTTTTCTTTCCCTACAATTCATGTAATCAAATGTTTTTCTTTTTTTTAATCTTTTTAAATTTTGATAATCTGATTTTGATGTTTCAAGGAAAATGGTGGAATCTCCTTACAAAGATTCAGTTGATTGGTCGAAATGGCTCATCTTTTGGGTGGATGAGAGGGTGGTTCCTTTGGATAGTGATGACAGTAATTATAAACTTGCCTGGGATGGTTTTCTTTCAAAGGTGCTCAAAATTTCGAGATATTTTGGGTCTGAAAATTGAATGCATAACAGTTCTTGTGTTGGAATTTTATGATTCAAAAGCTCTATCAGAGCTCTTATATTTTATGGATTTAGAGGAATGGAAGGAATAACAAAAATATTGAATTCATATATCGGTTATGAACTAACCGACTATGAACCATGCATATACTCTGCTGGTTTTGAACAAGACGGAGGAGAAAAAATTAAGATTCATATCATTCATCATTTTCATTAAACATTACCTTCTATGGCTCTATATATAGTCAAACTTTGATACAAAAGTCAAAGATAGTATCTACCCACTATTCTATCAACTATCATACTACTCTTACACAAATCATACTAACTTGTATAAAACACTAACAAGCCTAACTTTACATCATTTCATAATTAGACATAAAATCAAACAACAAGTAATTAAATGTTTACTCAAAACACAATAGTTATGTGACAACTAAAATGTCACAACTCTAACATCCTGTAATTTTGTTAGTTGAAGCTCAATTGTTGTGAAGATATGAGCAGTGAAACCAGGCAAAAGGACTAATATTGCAAGTTTCGTGGCGCCCATTTTGTTAAAAAGTTGTAACTTAAGGATAGCTATACGTCCCCTCCCAAAGAGCTTAAACCTTTAGACGAGTTTCCACCCAAAACGTCAACTATAAGGAGTAGTCTCTTTCCAGAGATTGAAGGACTAATTCTAAGTTGTCGGTATACCGTCGGTACTTGGATAAGCCAATAATATATATTGGAGAAAAAAAACGCTTCTCTAAAACTTGTGACAATAGCATCATGCCTTTGTTGATTAATTAGAATATTAAGAGAATTGGCTTTTAAATATTTTGGCAGGTACCAATTTCTCCCAGTAACATTTTTGCTATCAATGACAAGCTTTCACCAGAGAGTGCGGCAGATGTTATGAAGCACGTCTCAAGCATTTGGTCGAGAGCAAAATTATACCTATATCTGATGCTAGTGGATTCCCCAAATTTGATCTTATGCTTCTTGGAATGGGGCCAGATGGACATGTGGCTTCGCTATTTCCTACACGCCAGCAACGTTTTGAGAAGAAGCGGTGGATTACCTTCATTATCGACTCACCCAAACCTACTCCACCGAGGATCACTTTCACATTGCCTGTGATCAACTCAGCTACAGAGATTGCATTGGTGGTCACCGGTGCTGAGCTGGCCGATACAGTGAAAAAAGCATTAGGAGGTGGACTTGCTCCTGGTTCCTTCCGTGCATGGAAGTTTCACCTGAAGGAGAACTGACATGGTTTTTGGACAAGGATGCTGCTTCTAAACTGTGATTATTTGCACTTTGTGGTGGAGGAAATACTCGCGCCCTTGTTTGTGTTGTATTGTCTTATGTTACATGTGAATAAGTAGAACTTCTTATAAGTCCTTCTTTCTCGCTTACATTGTTGCAGACCACCTTAATGTTTATAGGATTAATTTACTTGTACATTAATTTTGTAAAACAAAGTTGATAGATGTATGTGTGTCCATCGATTTGAAATTCTTAATACTTAAAGAGTTAATCAACTTGTAAATTAATTTTGTTAAACTAGGTTGATGGATGCATGTGTGTCCATCGATTTAAATTTTTGAAATTCAAATTGATGGGACAGATGCATGCCACTGTCAGTGTCTCTACAAAATCAATCTACATGCAGTAGAATTGATGCTTATATTGGTGTTGTTGGGATGTATACTCATATAGTATAGTTTTGTGTTGTAAAATAATTATTTATAATAATAAATGTTTTTATTATTTACTATTATTTTATTTTTTAGCAGCAAGTAAAAGTACATATGATCATTTTAAATCATATAAGTTGGGTGCTTGTATAATTAAAATTTATTATTTTAAAATATTGAGTACGAGATGATGCTTATTTAAATATTATGGTATTTAACCGATGCGGGATTTATTCGTTCACATACCCATTTTGAACAAATCAATCTTCAAATTGTGTGGTTGTTTGACTGTTAATCAAATCAAATTACTTGTTGAAGTTTAGTGGACTTTTATATCATATTAAAACTTAAAAATCCATCTTAAAATGTCAATACTGTTACGTGCAATCAAAGGCCTTATATGTTAATTTATATTTCATTATTTAATCGGTGTGAAATTTATCTCTTGACGATATTTATTCAATGTAATTTTCTATCCCGTTCTAAATCTTACGTGCAGGCACTGCGTTTCCGCGACAGATGTCTAGACCATGCATGGGCCATTTTGGATGTTCTTCATATAGCTCAACCCATTTTATACCCTTCCGTTAAGTGAAGATAAACTAGAAAGTACTTGATTGTATTAAATATGAATTATAGATTATGTGAAAAATGGATTATCAATAGAATCATTTATCAAACCCTAATGAAACTTTATGAAGCCCTAATCACATGCATATATTAAACTCCATTTTGAAATCAAAGAGAATATTAGAGCGGAAGCATACCTTGATCCATGTGTTTGATTGAATTAAAGTGGTTATGATCTTTCAATTGATACGTGATTCCTTGAAGAAATTTTTTGTTGATGGGGATGCAAAGAAAACATGATAATCATGTTTATTGGGAACCATAACCATATAATAAATAATTGTTGAGCGGTTATTATCTTTCAATTATTTTAAATTGGTCCATCATCAATTTAAAATTGTCATTAGTCCAAAGTAGTATTAATGGATCACTTGATTGACTAAAATTTTAAGATAACATTACACATTTTAACATANTATCTTTCAATTATTTTAAATTGGTCCATCATCAATTTAAAATTGTCATTAGTCCAAAGTAATATTAATGGATCACTTGATTGACTAAAATTTTAAGATAACATTACACATTTTAATATATATACATGTGTAGCCCCACACGTCAGAATTTTTCCAACAATGAAAACAAGCAAAAGGGTGTACAATATTTTATCTAGTTTTGTTGAGTATTATTGAATGTTACTTTTATTTATTACGTCTCAGACTACTGCTGGACCCACACAAACCCCATATACTACAAAAACGATATTTCAAGAACGAGTGACAACTCATCCTCATATTACTGAAAACCAACTCAGTAAGGACGTTGGCCAATATAATTTCCAGGTGGATCGTAGTTACATATCACAAAAAACCAACCAGTACTGCAGTGAACCCCAGCACAACCAAGATGAACTGAATCCCTCCAAACCACCTGCGTATAATGCAGGCATTCTCCACCAACGCAAGAATTCGTGTCATAATCATAGCAAGATTTCTCCCCAACCCACATGCTGACTGCATCTCCAGCAGCCAATTTCCCCCACCCCTCCGCCAGGTTTTCGCCATAGGGCCCTTGCGAATGCTCCAGCTCGCAATCCGCATACCTTTCGTTCGCATAGTTTAGAGCGTAGGCTGCAACCGTGTCATTCCAGACGAGGGGTGGGATGCCGACTTCTGCACGAGCCTGATTGTGGGTGGAAAGAAAGTCTTGAGGGGAGTTTTGGGCTATGGAAGGAGGAGTTAGGATTAAGATTATTAAGGAAAATATAATAATTGTTGTGTTCAGAGACTCCATTGAAGTGGTAGATTAGGTGTAGGGGGCTGGAGCAGATATATTTATAGACCAGTTCTTCAAACTGTTGGCAAAGCGAATTGTCTTATCTATTTGAACATATTTACGTTCCTGCATGAAGGGTGAATAACTAAAATTTAATAAACCAGTTTTATAGACAGCTAGAACAAAAATATTTTAATGGTAATTATTACATTAAAACTAAATTCATGAACTTATATATTTGTCGTTTAGACTGATTTTTATTTTATTTTATTTCTCGTTTTATTTGTGTTTATATGGAAGAGGTTTGCCTTTCATTTCTTGTTTATTTTTAATAATTAGTTAAAAGTTGAGGTGATAATTTCATGATTAAAATTCAATAAATTTGGTAATTTTCAACTCACGAGGTTAATCGAACCTAACTTTTTTCTATTAGATGCGTATTCTTGAATCAGCCAAATAATTAATTTATATATAATTCAATTATAGATTGATCAATCTAGACTTGAACATACACCAATACACGGGAGGTTCACAAGCCTAATACGACGATAACTTGTGATTAGTTTCGTGGGATAAATTGAAACTCGTGAATGATGGTGATGGAATTAGAGACCCACCATTAATAAACAATTTTGTGTGATGTTCTATAATTGGTCACAAATAAGGTTGAATATTTTCCTTTGCACATAATCGATTCTAAATTGTAAAAACGAATGAAAATTGATCTAGATTAACAGAGCAACAGGTGACTCCTGGCGTCGAGGCGCTACCAAGTGGGCGCCTCTTGAGAAAAAGATCAGATTCGCAATGCCACTACATGGCACCTAGGCATTGCCCACCGCAAAATAGGATTTTCAAGTCCAATTCATTTTTTTTTAAAAGTCCAATTCAACTAAAACTCTTCTAAGACTTAAAGAAGACGTATAAATACAACTCTAAATAACACAATTTAAAAGAGAAAAACACATAATCATTAAGATCAAAGAGCAAAAACTAGGGTTTGATGATTTTTGAAATTGAAGAAGATTCTTGGTGCAAAATCCAATTATTTCCCTAATCAAGATTTCAAAACTCAGTTATGAACTCTATACTTTTTTTTTTTGTTCAAAGCATCGCCATATAAATATTTGATTCCCTGTGTCTCTTTCTAATAAATACATCATCTCTCAACATCAAAATGCGGAATTTAAAAGGATCAAATAGGAAAGAATACTACAATTAAATGAGTAAAATCCTCTTATTTTGATTTATCGATTTAAACCGGAATCATGATACATAGATATTCCAACGAAAGAAAGATGGGTAGGGTATTGATATTTTAAATATTAACAGTAAAGTCATGTGAATGCATGTCACTATCCAATGCTTGACTATCAGACATTCTAACATGGTAGGAATAATGTTGTATGCCTTGATCATAGAATTTCTGAAACTATTTTTTTAGAGACTTGTATATATAGAATGATTAATAAAAGACAGACGGCCAATGTAGAATGAATTGTGTCCTAATACTAATAGTGGTGAGGACCCAAACGGCCGGCATTCCATTCAAGGACAAACAAGTGTCCTTGATTGGTTAAAGCCCACCCCCCCCACCCCCCACCAACCCAATGGTTGCCTCAGGTGTGTAAAACTATCCGAGCTAGGTCACTTCAGTATAAACTTAACCGGGTTATAGTGAACCATTATAGAGAAATGCTATAAGTACAGGGAAACTTGCGCAGATTTTGCACAGGAAGATAGGAGATTGGCTGTTGGGGAGATTGGTTGTCTTCCGGTGCAAAATCTGTGCAAATTTCCCGTACCTATAGATTTATTCACCATTATATCCAAAGAAACGAGGTTCTCTACAGTTGGAGTACCACGTCCATTTTGCAAGTCCACAAGAATTTACCTTTGGTGTACCAATTTTCGCGCACGCTATAATGTTGGGTAGCCAAGTGCAAAATGAATAATTGCAAAAAAGATTATTCTGTTTGAACTAGGCCACGTAGGTCCTGTTTAAACGGGAACGTCCCCTATAAGAGGGGGGGCCTGACTTGGCCCTATTCAAGTAGCACGATCCTTACTAAAAGCATTCAAGTGATAATCCCCAATTTTGATGTCATGTTGTTCGAGAGTAGATTCCATGTGATAAGAGAGTAGTCAAAAGGTACGTGCATTTGAACATGGGCCAGATTCACTTAATGTTGCGACATCTTCTATGTCCAAAATGCACCCTCTAATTAAGTGGTCGTGTGTAGGCCACGTGCATAGTTAATGGTCCAAAATGACAGTAAACGGGCATTAAGAATTAACGTTGCTACAAAACTGGGAAGTTAGGGACAAATGTTGGCAAAATAATAAGTTTTCCCCCTTACGTATTTGAGAGAAAGGAGAGGAATGCCATGCACAAATTGTACATCCCATATCCGGAAGAGGCAATAATAATCCAGTATATTTTTATAAAATTGTAAAAGACACCCAAAATTCGTTCTTCTATTCTTTATAAGTTACTCTTTAAGATCTTCACAAGTTACTCAATTTCAGTTCTCGACTTAAACATCAAAGCGTCGACGTCGAGCCAATCCAACGTTTATTCTAACTCCATGGATTACGTAGACATGATATATGATTTGACATAATCTAGCACTAGTTCTTCACATCTTGTAGATTTGACATAGTTGAAAGAACATGGACAACAAGCTAGGATCAGATTTCCTTAAACAATCTCTATAAATAATAGCTTCGAACTTTGTCAGTTGAAATAACCATGTAAAAATTAAAAATAAATCCATATCAATAGTCACTCACCATCAGATTTTGTACTACCAAGCATCATAATTTTGGATAACACTTTCTACAATATTCAAGCATATTGTTGTCTTTGCCTCCTAAGAGAATTCACTCTTCTTTGGTCATAATTTCGTCTGCTGCTCTTCTCTGTGCCTCATTTAAATTTATTCCAAATTATACTAAAAAACTAAATTCAGTCTCACAAAGTTCAGTCCCAAGATACTATGTAGCAGTAAAAAACTAACCAATTGACAGATTTTAATCCAAACTAATCTTATTTCTAAAACCATTCACCTAAATCTGGAATCTGAAAATTACAGTCGAGATTCCCTCAAAATTAGAATATTCTAAGATTTTGCATCAATTTTTAATGGCTTTTAAACCCTGCAATAGCTAAGCAACACAATGAAGCATTCAGATCAGTTAGATTCTTAACCACCACAATACACTACGTTAGTTTAGAGTTGTTAAGCAATGACATAAAATCCTATTAAAACCACCAATGAAATCAAACTCAGAGAAACATATTCCACATATAATCACAAGACAAACTAAACATTTTAGTACCTAACATTAAAATTGTTTAGTTGTGCTATAAATAAGTCATTCCAAATATCTGTAAGTCCCGGTAAGCACCAATGCATGCAGTCGTCATGTTTTTTCCCACCGGCTGCAGATGGATGGGCATCAGCTCTATACTCACTCATCTGTGTTATATCCAATATTTGAAAACTGGAATCTTTCAGCGCTTTATACAGGTGCTGATTTACAAGTCTTGCCTCCATATTTGTTCCATTACTTTTCAGAGAGAAAAGTTCCTCTACCTGGATACCAAACCAAACATAAAACCCAATAATTAATTGCTTAAAAGAGTAATATTCTCTTTTATTTCAGTTTCGGATAAGATACTATTTTTATACTTCTACGTAAAAAAGCTGCTTATTTTAAAAGACTACTATTAAATAACTTACTTATTCTAATTTTGATCAATAAGAAAATTAATTTAACTTAATTATTTTACTTGCAAGTGAACTTTTTAAAGCTTTGTCAAACATGCCAAAACCTTCAGTAATGATCTGTTGTGCATGGATATTATTCCAATAAAGTAACGAAAGTGAACTTTTTAAAGCTCTGTCAAACATGCCAAAACCTTCAGTAATGATCTGTTGTGCATGGATATTGTTCCAATAAAGTTACAGGGAACTTTTCCAATAAAGAAAGGATCAAACCAAATTAAGAAGTCATAAAATTTCACGATTTTAAAACAGCATGGTAAGAGCTTACTTCTCGAGGAGTAAGAGGCTGTAAATGAGGACAGGAACCACCTTGGTCCCAATCACCTCCTTCAAAATGTCTTGGAGATTGTGTTCGAAAAATTAAGATTGCACTTGGTCGAGCCTTTTTCTCCACAAATGATATCTAGTTTGAAAATATAGCATATTAGCTGGGTAAAAAGATTTTTAACTTTCCAAATTGCAGTTGTCTCCAAACAGAAGGGAGAGGAGCAAAAGAAATTGAACATCTATTCTGATCAGAAAACATACATTAAACAAGTAACAATCTTGGCAAAATCTGAATAGAACACAAATTTAATATTCTTAATAGATTATTCAGCTAGGAGCTATGCCGTATCTTGTGGAAACATATGAGAGAATACTGGGGTCATACCATGTGTGATAATACCATATCAAGACCAACATGAGGTGGAACTGGAGGCAACACGGGTATTCCCTTCTCAAAGAAAAGCATGGGTGATTTTACAGGATCAAACTTTGAAGGAGCCCACCACCTAAAACCAAAACAAAGAAGTTAAATAAACTGAAAAACAAATTTTCTATGTCTACATTGACATATGCAAAAATCCATTAAAAGTTGCTCTAAGAAACAAAACAGGAATGTTGGTCATTTGAAATGCAAGTCGTTGGAAACATTTAGTAGATAATATTCATTATTCAATTTGAGAAGTGTGATAGGACCTCACTTTCTGTCTAAGATGGCAATTGGACAGGTCGGGGGTGCCTCGTCCCCACTCCACTGGTCATTTGAAAATGCAACTGTGGTTGGAAACATTTAGCCCTTGTTTGAGCTCCATTACTTGGTAAAAATAAATTTTGGAATGGTGATTTTTTTGGAGAATGTGTGGTAGAAAAGTAAAAAAAAAAGTATTAAATTTACGTGTAAAATTATTTTATTAAGAGAATGTTTAGTTGAAAATGAGTTTGAAGAAAAATGTATTATTGAAAAATGGGCCTCAAACAAGGGTTTAGTAGATAATATTCAATTTGAGGAGTGTGATAGATCCTCACTTTCTAAGATAGCAATTGGACAGGTCGGGAATGCCTCATCCCACTCCACTGGGGATTTTACCACCCAATCCCTGCTTAAGGCCGGACTGGGAGAAAATTGGGCAGCCAATTCCCAATGAAAATAAAATTTAATTATATTTTTTAATATAAGTGGACAACCGGAACTGGGCGGGCAGGGTGGCGATGGGATTCCTTGGCCAGAAACCACCCTGCCGCCCCGAAAGGCTTGGGTTCAGCAGTTCAAATTGCCATCTCTATTTCTGTCGAAGGCATGTAAAGTCACTGCATCGTAGGAAATGAAATTTATGCATTACTTGGAAGATGACATCATCAGCTAATTTTAGCTAATGCTTAACCGAAACAATAGAGTTTATGCAATGCCGAACTCGATTAGTTTGGAACCCTGGAAGTCTAAGTGACTCTTGAATAGAGTTTCCAAACAGCCACAGGAAAATATATTTTGTGTACAAAAAGGGCAAATTTACAAAAATCCAAACAAGATTCCTCAGCTTTAAGAGATTCTATCAGAATCTCAGCAAACAGGTTCGTTCTACTATCATGTTCTGATTCAGAGCATAATGGAAAATTGCCAACTGCCCTAACTAGGATCCATTCCACTTCCACAAAGCTATAAAAAGTAGCATCCTAATTGACATTGATAGCAGCCTGTGTCACAGAAGTCCACAAAAGGAAGTAAAATTACCAATGTCCTGTGTTGAAGATAAGAATATCATGGAAATTTGGAGCTTCTACCCACGTCCCTTCAGGTATATCAACATCCACTCTGTAACCGTCCTTATAACCTAGTGATTCCAGCACACCAGCAATGCTGCTAGCCGTCCACCTACAAAATATATAAGCAAATAATTTGGGTCAAAATCATACAAACATGCAGCAAGTTTACATGATAAACCTACTCCCCGTCAAGTCATAAACACTAAGAAAGTTCAATAGAAAGATAAATTGATCGTAATGAGGTCATCATAAACTCAAATTCAAACCTCGTGGACAAAAATAACAGAACACGGTCAAATAATTGGTTCAAGGTCAGATCAAGCAGCAAAAGGTTAATTAAAACCATACTACTGCATTCATGATGACTGGATACTACATCTTTGATTTTGGTATTCCTAATCGAATATCCCTCATTATGGTTCCAAGCATTTATTAACAGAACTTACGAAATAGTATATCCTCAAACTAGATAATAACTCCTCTGCCATTCATATCTTTTAAAGAATGTAAATAAAGTAACTATCTATCAAATTCATAATCAAGGCAAAGGCCTCCATGGCTTACTAAGAACACAGGACAATCAGGAGTAAGTGATAAAAAATTACAATCTACATAATCTGGCCTTAGTTTTCAGTGATGTTCGACCAGCAACTGGATTTCACAAGATTTCAGATTTAGATACTATTTGGCTATAGAGAAATGTTAGGTAAATTGATTTTGTTTGCACTTCCCTTTATTGTTCCTCCTGGAGTCCAAGGGAAACCTAAAAGTTTTATAATGAAATAGATTCAATAATTCTAAAGGATGAATAAAAGCAAGAAGCAAATTGATCACAACAGCCAAAACCTTGTGTACATTAAAATCAGTATCTAATGACAGCCCTAATGACCATCAATTCAGGAAAAATCTACTGCGAGCAATTATATCAGCAATAGGAATATGCCAGGGCCACTGCTGCCAAATGCTAACACCAAATTTGCAGGATGAATTGAGCAGTAACCTTAAATATTAAACAAACGTATACATACATTAATGCACAAAGTTGACCATCAATAGAATAAACTCTTCTTCATCAAAACTCAAACAACAACTATTAGACTAACCTTACCTACCATAACGAGCAAGAAGATTTGTTCTATGATATGCAATTGTTACGTTGTACTTAATAAAAGTGAAGCCGCGGTCAGCTCCAACAGGACGCCACTTTTTCACCTCACTGGACACTCGTTTTAAAGCACAAAAAAGTGAAACAAACATGTTCCTGTTCAAAGAATCCCCGACAAACCCTGCACTGTTAAAGATCCATAAGGTCTACAAGTAGCACTGTAACACTAGAAACACACAAGAATATTCCCGAAAATCCGAATCCCGCACGTGTATTATATTACAACAAGAATCAAAAGAAACTTAATGTTGAAGCTTGTAGTTGCATCTATTTTTCCTTCACTTATTGTCTTCTCCCACTAGAAAGAAACATAACAAAGTTGCTGGATCCAGGATTCCAATTAAATATTAATCAATACCCCCCCCCCCCCCCCCCCCAACAAAAAAAAAAAAAAAAAAAAAAAAAAAAAAAAAAAAAAAAAAAAAAAAAAAAAAAAAAAAAAAAAAAACCACCGGTATGAACCCGCCAATGGTGGTAAACCCCCTCCCCCCCCCCCCCCCCCCCAAAAAAAAAAATAATAGTAATAAATAAATAAGAACTCTTTAAAACAAAAATCAAGTGAAATCATCAGATATTTTGGTTTGATTTTGAAGAAGATCATTTCACCCTAACTGTTCTTCCCACACTTAGAAAGCCAGACAAACAAGCACTTGCACTGATTCTATGTGCTGCATCGTGTTTCAAAACATGCTTCTACTGTTATCTATCTCTAGAATGGCCGAACTGCTATGGCCTTGTCATTTGCCCATTCAAGTGATAAAGTTCTTGGTTTTCTCAAATTTTAGAGCCCATTTCAAATAATGAAAAAGGATGAACAATCTCTCTATTTCCATTGTAAAATGGTTTATTTTCCAAACCAAAGAGAGCTCAATTTCATTTATAAATACTTAAATAGTTAGTGTTGGGTAACACTGTAATTCACTCTCATTTGTGTGTAAAGCATTAGTATTATATATTTTTCCTAATTTAAAATTAACAAAATCTACATATATAAGCTGCAAAATATACAGGGCAGCAAATTTACAGCAATTCAGTTTGCAAGTTTTTACCAATATTGGTGTCTCTGAAGTCTTGAAGAAATTTAAGAGGATCGAACTGCGGGAGGTCACAGCCATCGGGTTTCCAGCGCCATTTGACAATATCAAGGGCGTTCGACTTGTTACTGCCAAGGCAATTCCACCCTTTGAAAATCTCCTTGCAGGTGTGGTCGTATCGTGGCGGCGATCTGACCGTCGGATCGTAGATCCAACGGCCATCCGTATAATTGCACTTTTTAATATTCTTCGACACCGCCGAGTGGTTTAGCAAAGGGGATTGTACATTGTCGGTTTTGAAGAGAGAGAAACAGATGAAAAGAGATGAGAGACAGAGGAGAGCGAGAATGAGGCGAGAAGTGGTAAGCGGAATGGAGTTGGAAAGAGGTTTCTTTGAGTAATTGTCTCTTGTGGCCATGACGGAAGAGGCGGAGAGGACCCGGCGTACGGTGGCCAGCTGGTGGTTTTATAGTTGTGGGATTGATCAGGCGAGCGAGTAGAGTGTACAGCTGGGAATAATAATCTTATACCTTGTTTGGTCCGATTTCTAAAACTCATTTCTCAAAATTCATTTTTTTACTCAAATAACTCTGCATACATACTCAATTTTCCCTACTTTGTTATAGTCTAAAAACTTCTATACCAAACAGGCCTTAATGTTTTGTGGGGCAAAAATTAACGACCTTTTCAATTTATATTCAACAACTATTGTTTTTATTATTCTTCTAATTATTTTGTTCGTATTGCACTTTTCATTGATGGATAAATTATTCGATCAATTATAGTAACTTTTAAATATTAGCCAAACATGGAATTAACCAAAACGACACTCATCGACAGTGACACAATTACTTGTTGTCTTCCTAACGAATAGATCATCGAGCGGGAAATCCAATTAATCGAGATTCGGGAACGAAAAACTTAAAATTTCATTCCTTCATTGACATCAAGAAACATATCAACCACAAACATATAAAGTCAGATCACTTGTATGAGGAAAGTAAATTAGTTCTCCAAGAGTGGACCAGAAAATAGAAACAAAAGGAGGATTCCAAGATATATAAAATCATAAATTAGTTTTATTTTACAATTATGAGGGGAAAAAAATACAGTAAATATGAACATTCCATAGAGAATGGTTCATTTCACTGTCAATGCCTAATTCGGCATAGTGGTATATTTCTGTGGATGCTAACTTTACACCCAACAAAGCTTTTAATCAACCAATTCTTCTGTCATAATGAAATATCAAATGAGGTAACCCAATTTTTTTATGAATATAATTTAACATTCTAAAAACTAAAGATCCTTCAGGCACCATCTTAGCAAAGGATGCCATCTGTAACAAAACTATCAATGCGAAGGTTTGAGGTGAAAAACTTGGCATGTCGACTCATACGAATTCTTGGCTGCTGCCTGCTCGAATTTCTTGGTAGCAGTTTCATTTTCATGTAAGCCGGTTTGAATGAAAAACCTAATCCACCAAGTTGAGCTCCTCCGTTTGGCCTATTCAAGGCAAAAACCAGCATGTTTTAAGTAACTTTGTTTCCAAACATAAACATCAAATTAAAACATGTCTTCTACATAAAGACGACAAAATATCAGGTGACTGCTTAACACTACATTCAACCAGTTCTCTCCATGATATCAAATCTTCTGCCATTGTTACTTTCAATAGCAATATGATAGAAGATAACAAAAATATGCTTTAACCCAAAAAATCAATTTTCATTCTATCAACCCCCGAAAAAGTGAAATGTGAGAATAAAAATGCTCAGACAAAAACGGAAAGCTCAACCATCATCTACTTATTGTCACTATAATTTTAGATGAAATACAAGGCCTTGTGATGCATACAGGTTGAAGAAAAAAAGGAACAAAAAGAAAGATTGACAACTTTACCGGACGTCCGAACTTTGATAGCTCAGCTACCTTAGCTCTCTGCTGACCAGGTTGACCTATATAAAAAGGAAATTTAGTGTACCTTCAAAGGAGCTTCAGTACCAGTTAAACAATCATCAGAGAACAGAACTAGTATAAGAGATGTTTGTACCCAACTAACAATGTTGTTCATTTTTTCTTTTTCTTTTTTATTTTTTTTTATATCTGGAAATCTCCGAAGATAATTGAGTCCTTCACCACTTGGCACCAAGAGTAAATACACACAGTGTTCGAACCCTTGACCACTTCATCATACCAAGAGTAAAAAGCTGACTAGCTAATAAGAGGCAAATAGGCATCAGTTCACCAAAATAATGTGGTTATCACTTCATTCTTGATATTGAGTGGTCAAGAGGTGTGTATGTGTACTCACTCAACAATGTAGGACAAGGAGTTACACTCCCCACTCAAATAGGTGACGATCACACCCAATCTCTAGCTTACTTAAGACTAAGCACTCCAAAATGGATAACTTTACATGGGTCTGCAAGGACTAGACCACTAGCCTTCCGAACATAATTGAACAGTATACAACTAATAAGCCAAAATGCTCAAAACCAATGTAAAGTAGTAATTCCTCCAATCTTTATAACCCGTTCATTTAATTCTGTGCAGATGTAAATGATGTGAAATGGCGAGTAACAATTGAAATCATGATAAACCTTAAAAAAGCTTTGCCAATTCCAACTAGTTGAAGGATTAAATATCCTTGTCAGCTAAGAATGTCTAGAAGTTACAGATGTAAAACTATCAAAAGAAGACAATACATCATAATTCTAACAATTACCTGATAATAAAACTAAACCATCAGCAGCTACCCTTGCTAATTCTGGAACAGTCGTGTTTAGGTACTTGGGTGACAAGTAATCCAAAGCATCTGACACAATGACAAGAGAGAATGACTTCGCCCTGTAGGGAAGAGGAAACTTGATATCGGCCATACGTACAATGCCTTTGTGCACAAGACTCTTGCAGTTGCCATCGACATCATCTAACTCATATGGCTCAACACCCCAGGCCACAGTATCTTCTTCTTTTAATAGTTGAGAGATCACTGAGCAGGTGTCGGGCCCTACATGCAACACTTTACTCATGCTGTCACCATATGTTTTCTTCAAAATAGGTATTATTTTCTGAACTTCTAATGTACATGAGACACCTCCTGCATATACACGGTTAAATTACTTGGGAAATACTTATCCATATTATTAAAAACATTTATTTATTTCAAAGAACAGGAAAGAAAAAAAGGTCTCGTGAAAACAATCCAGACAAAAAACATACTAGTGCCTAGAGTGGTGAATATTAGATTGAGCATATTTTTCACTTCATAGCAATTATGAGATAATAGAAACAATAAAAATCAGTAGGCCCTAAAAGTAAGCCAGATGTCCATATTAATATCAACCAAATATATGTATGCACTTTATAAGATTTTTTTTTTTTTTTTCATAAGATTTTTTTTTTTTTTTTTAAACCACAAAAGCATAAATTTGTTTGACGAAAATTTAGATAAATGGGATATCAAACCCTTTAGAAAAAATTGCAAATTCCCAATATGAACATTTGCCACGAAAGATTTTCACCTTTCTTATAAACAATGGACATAAAAATTGCCTTCTTCAAAGCACCAATACCACCACAACCAAACCATTTTGTTGCAGTCATAATGGTTATATGTCGTAGAAAAAGAAACTTTGGAATTAAATAGGTTGAACGAGGTTCACTTTAATACGCGCTGGTACAACTATTAACAAAATCTAATACGAAAAAGTTTCCATTTCATGCAGTAACTTCATTTTAAAATGCAGATATATAAAAAGTTATTGTTGACATAAACCCTGATATGACAATTATGATAAGCAGTCGAGATTTGGAACCAAGATATCATATTTTGTTTTGAAAATTATTTGGCATGTAACATATCGTCTTGATTTTCAGTATTTAGTTGCATAACTTCTGGTAAGTTACCATCGAGTCCATTTAAAGTTGCTATATCACCACTCCTTCCACCTGTCATGAAACACGAAAAATATACAGTAAGTTTTCATTAAAACCACACATCAAAAGCAATGGGGCATTGTCATCAAATAGAAAGCTGTGTTGCCTAGATTTCCTAGTTCCTACGACATCAAGATTAGAAAATAAAAAAGAAAAATCTGGCAAAAAATAATGTGTGGTTAAAAAAAGCATGAATTTAGCTGGTGAATGTTCATGTGATATAAATATGCTAATTCACAGAACAACACATACCTGAACCATGGTACATGTAACCAATTATCAGCAATGCGCCCTGAAAATTCACAAGAGGTCTGATATCAGTTTTCTCGTTAGTGAACCAAAGCCTGACAATATAATATGTTTAATACTGACAGAAACGAAAATAATGAAGCCGAACAATTTAGCAGTGTCAGGTAGCCGTGTTTTTCATTAATCATCTTAAATTACCAACTGTCAACGTGATCGTGGTATGAGACTGTGCAAGTGTGTTGTTGAGTGTAAGAGAGTTTGAAAAAGATAAAGTTCAGCGGCTTACCACAACCACAAGCCCTATCGATAATAAAGGAGATGGGCGTGATTTGGGATGTAATGAACCCACAAAAGGGAGGCTCCCACTGTCTGCAAAGCGACGAGCAGTATTTGCCCTTCTAGACATTGTTGTCCAGTTATAATGAGCCAGAAGAGCTGGGATTGATTGCAATAGAAAATAAGATATTCCTGAAGCAATAAAGGCTTTTTTTAGACATATATGAAGTACAATTGGCACAGAAAATTACATATCATCAATACTGGGCCTACCAGCATACAAGCTGATTAACAAACCTTGAGGGCTCACTGTGTTCCAACATCACAACCAGAGAGAAATCAGAGATATTTACTCCCATGAGCCCATACACCCAATACAGACATACATGGACAGCCTAAAATGAGGTAAAGCCCACTCAGAGGAATTAGTAAGCATAATATAAGTTTAATGTAACACAGATTTTGTTCCTTAGGTGAACTCCCCTTCTTGGTTCATCTAAAACATTTATCACTGAAATATCTGTTCTAACCGTCTTCAACCAGCTAGTTAATTCTACCTCTTAATGGTCGTAGTTGCATAGATCTTTGATGCAGCAGTAAAACCATACATTTCTATACTAGTTTCCATAAACCGTTTAAAATTATACAGCTGAAAATTCACTTAAATCATCTGAAAACCACTTCATGCTCCAGATCCATACAAGCTAAAGAAGTATCACAAAATCGTAAGTAAAAATAAAAAATCAACGAATTAAATAAAACTTATAAAAAAATTACCTGAAATAGTAAGCTCGGTAATACTGTGTATGAGAGAATGAAATTGGATCTGGATCTAGAACTCAAACGAACATGAAAAAGTGCTCAGATTTGGTTGGATAAATAGTTATTTAATTATTCATCTATTGATGTCACTTTCGGATAGTGATGATTATCGGTCTTTGTCAATGATGAGAAACGACGACGGAAATAATTAATTATTCTGTAATTAGTGAACCTGGTTTTTGTATATAGCCGAATTTAAATTCTACTCATTTTCACCATACATTTTTAATAAAATAATATTTTTCATCACATTAATAACTTCTTTATTTTTCAATTATACATTCTCTATCAATCTACTATTCCAAAATACATTTTTTCAAATATCGTAGCTCAAACAATCATAATTTCAATTTTCTTGCTAATGGCGTTGATTAATTTCAAGTGGAAAAGTGAAAGTCGGCAGCAACGTTGTGTTTGAATTTGGAAGATGGGACAAACTTCTTTTTGTCGGCATGTTTTTTTTACCAATGTTAATATAGGGGTGTGTTTGAACCACATTAT
The DNA here is from genome assembly GCA_903798385.1 of Fraxinus cuspidata. Lineage (NCBI taxonomy): Eukaryota > Viridiplantae > Streptophyta > Magnoliopsida > Lamiales > Oleaceae > Fraxinus > Fraxinus cuspidata. The sequence continues at coordinate 28,051 of CAIGRP010077840.1, forward strand.
TTTGAAAGAATGTATTCTTGAATA